>BRDA01071135.1:5263-16695 GCA_036984385.1 Crenuchus spilurus | reverse complement strand
ATTTTACGCTGGGTAACACCATTCTGGTATTTCTGCGCAACAATGGTGGAATTGGTGATCCTCTTACCATCTTGGCTTCAGAGAGACATTGACAAAAGATTAAACTTTTGATCTGTCATCTATGTTCTATTACGAATAAAATATTGACATTTGCCATCTCCACATCATTGCATTCAGTTTTTATTCACAATTTGTATAGCGTCCCAACTTTTTTGGAATCCGGTTTGTACTAACCAGTCCCAGACCTGCTTAGCTATAGTGGATTTGCACGTTATGTTGTGCGGGTGACATGACTTCTGGCTCCTACACTATATGCCTTTCTACAACTGCAGTAGAATTACATAGTCTCATCTCCTCATTTCAGCAACCAGTTCTGCTGTGTGTCCAAGATCACACATTGTGTAGTTTCATTTTAACAATTGTCATAATCTGTGCTGGTGTTAAGCATCATAACAACCCCACACTTTCTTTTATAGCAGCTGTTGGTAGATGTTGCAGAAATCTCATCCAACATATTCAACATGAATTTCAGTCTTGGAGCTATACGACATTGAGTTATGTTGCTCATATTGTCTTATGCAGGTCATCCGACTGTTCAATATTAAGTTTTTCTCATTACTTCCAGAGACACATTTATACAGTGCAATCCCTTACAACAAAATATCGTGATAATACCACGTTTGTTTATACTTCCATGATGCTAGTACCATGGAACTACAATGGCAATGTAACATTTTACCATAGTAATACCAGTAATAGTGTATACAGCGGAACCTCTGTTATCGTTTGCTTATTATCTTACAATTCGGTTATTTGAGGAAATTTAGTCCCAGTTATTGTTCACCCACCCAGTTTTTGTCATCGTGCCCACATGACTCGACGCTAATTTCACAAAAACAAAGCAGCCACCCACATGTTCATCACTCACCCACATGTTCGTCGTCCATTGTGGCTTTGTTTGTCACTGTTTCTTGTTGATAACACCCAAAACAAACTAAAATACATCACACTAAATTGATGGGGTGCATCACTACCACCTGAAAATGGGTGTGAAAGCAAACAGCGGCCAAGAGTGGGTGTACAAAACAAAGGCTGCTGGCTGGTCCACACCAGCACACTCTAAAACAGAGCGTAAACCTGTTAGAGTGATGTTAAATGTTCATTTATCCATTTCATTAGTCTTTTGTGTTTATTTCTCATTGTGTTCTGTATGTAACACTATAGTTATTCTATATAAAATGTATTTTTGTTCATATTTTGGAGTGTCTGGAACAGATTAATTGGATTTACATTATTTCTTATGGGAAATATGGCTTCAGTTATCATCAGGCACTTTAGAACAGATTAATGATGAAAACCGAGGGTCCACTGTACTACCATAAAATCTAGTTGTATTATTATAGTGTTACCATTGTATTACTCTGATACTACCATCATAATAGTGTCCAAAAAGCATGATGGTTTTACAATATTTTCAATGCAATATTTTCTCTACAGAATGTGATATGTTTCTATTTTCCTCTCTATATTTTTTCCCTACATGTATAATTTATGTCTGTCTATGCTGTCTACTTGTTGTCTTACATGCACTTGCCTTTATGTTATTTGCACATCGGATGTTGGAGAACAGCATTCTTGTGTCTGTTGTGCACTCCTTGTTATGTAGTCTGACTGACAGTCAAGTTCACGTTGACTTTGACGCTTGATAAGACAAAAAAAAACTACATCCCATCCTAACAATGGACGTCTTTCACCAATATCTACATAAGGCTTTGCTTACATTTGTTGAGAAAAGTCTTTAAAAAAAGTGTGGGTCTGATTCATGTCTTTTTAAACCACAGAACTGTTTGCGGCTTTGCTCTTATAATGATGGGTCCCATTGTCCTCATAAAATGAACAAATCCCAAATAAGAAAATATTGATTAATGTAGGAATATTCATAAAACTCTTTAAATGGGCTTTAAGAATGAATTTCTATTTAAAACTGGTTGGTGAATAAGGCCCAATGTGTCTTTTTAAAATAAATATCATTTGAAATGAGTAATGCACTTAACATGTCCTCATATTTAGTTAATCACTTAAATTCCTGTTAATTTTTTTGTTAAATTGCTCTTAAATGTTTTTGTCATCCTTTTGTAAAGCTTTTTAATCTTGCAGGTGTTGCTATGGCAAGAAAAGATTTACAAATACTAAATGTATTTGTGGGTGGATCATGGAAAGGTCAATTAGGAACTCCGGGGCCTCTTCCACACTGTAGGATTAGGAGACAGAGACTATGGATAAACTGGGGTGTAGTTTGTATTATTTGCTTTAGTGGTTAATTAGTGTTTGATCTCATTCGTGGACCAGATCTGTATAGCTTTAATTAGTGTTGTAGTACACAAGTCCAGTTTCGAAACCATAAATGAGAGGTCTGGGTCCCACCTCGGTCTTGACCTCATTTGGACTTAGTCTCGGTCTCGACCTAAGAGTGAGACGGACTTATTAATTGAATAACATTAATTAAAAACTTACGTTTTTCTAATTATATTGTTATTGAATATCATCCATTCAAACAGAATAAATCATACGTCTGCACTCTGATTGGCTAACAGGGAATAACAGTTTATTACTCTTCTCCTTCATTACCCGATCAATGCACACCTTTTATTGTTAAAGGTCTGATGTTATGATTTCACGTGTGTATTTTTGTCTGGTCAGTTTACATTAGTATGTCCACAATATCTGGATTTATACTCTGCTGTTTTATGTGAAACAGCATGAATTTCTATGCAGGACTTTATGTGCAGACTTCTGTTGAAGTTTTGTAGAAGAACGACACAGAATCATCACCATCATTTGCTTTCAAAAGTTACATTGCTATAGTTTGACTGACTGTAATATTTTAGGCTATTATTTAGTGTTAAGTTTGAGAAAATATATGCTTAAATATATTATTTATTAATATATCATGTATAAGAAAAATTAATGTACAATTAATTACAAAGTAATTTTTTTTTTCTGAATTTTTATTTTTATATGAAAATCTTGTCCCAGTCTCATCCACTCCTGGTTTTGGTCTTGTCTTGGTCTCATCCACTTGTTGTCTTAGTCTAGTCCCGGTCTCATCCACTCCTGGTCTTGGTTTTGTTCCAGTCTCATCCACTCCTGGTCTTGGTTTTGTTCCAGTCTCATCCACTCCTGGTTTTGGTCTTGTCTTGGTCTCATCCACTTGTTGTTTTGGTCTTGTCTTGGTCTCATCCACTTGTTGTCTTGGTCTAGTCCTGGTCTCATCCACTCCTGGTCTTGGACTCGTCCCAGTCTCATCCACTCCTGGTCTTGGTCTCGTCTCATCCACTCCTGGTTTTGGAGTCGTCTCAGTCTCATCCACTCCTGATCATAGTTTTGTTTCTTGACTAGACAACTGAACTCTTGATCTTGACTTAGCTGTAGTGGTCTTGACTATAAAACTGGCTTTAAGAAGATGTCTGTGGACAATTTTGGATTTTCATTGCTCGAACACCTTGAAGGTTAGCTAATGAGTGGAATCAGTGGCAGAGCAAGAACAACTCTGAACTGTAAAGTTTTGTGCTTATAAAAGAATAGAATTACAAATCCCTGATGAGAGTGAGAGTAAAGACTGGGGAAATTTAATTAAAATCTCTCGTCTGTAAATCTCTCCACTGTCTGGACAATGCGTGAGTCACTGTCCACAGCAGAGTAAGTCAACCAAGGTTAAACAGCCTCCTCTCTCACACTGCAGCACCAGAGACGTCCACCCAGATGCCACAGCTGAGCCCGAGGGGCTGAAATGTTACGTAAAATGTTGTCCGCAGCTGACAATGAAGGCCAGCCATGTGGCTCATTGTCAAATTCGTCCAGTTGTCCTGACAGGCATCCTGACTGTGGCTGAGAAGCTTTCGAGGTTGCAGATTCACTACTGCATTGTAATGTCCAATGAAAAGGAACCTATTGGGATGAGTCATCTTGCTGAATGGGGCATTGCCTGAGGACAAATTAGAACAAGTTCAGGTTCACAGGCTGTAGAGATTATACAAATAATGAACAGATCTGCACTACCGAAACTGCATTGTGGGGAAAAAATCTTTTCTTGCCAATGGATCCATATTTGGGATGAAGCTAACTGAAGGCAACTGTAGTCAGCCGGGGTTGAGTCTCCAGATCAATAGAAATGTAGTCAGAAAATAGGGATGCTGTTGTGACCAAGAATTTGTAGAAGTATAAGGATTGGGAGCAGAAAGGCATTCTAGGCCAAAGCCTTATGTGAGTTCAATCAATACAAGGTAATAGCCTCAATGTGGCTATAGGTATTAAACCCATCACATAACAGCACAGCAAAAATGCCGGCAGAAGAAGCTAGTGTCCATGGGGACCTACATGGGACCAAATGAAATGGCTAATAAAGCCCTCCAATAAACAATATCTGGACTACATTGTAAACATAGCTAAATGAAAAGAGACATAAAGGGAGGGGTTGATGAAAAAGAAAATGTGCCTACATAGTGTTGCCTTACATGTCCACGTTATGGCATCTCATTCCGGCAGTTGCCATCCATGGGCTGCCAGTAGGGCATGCCAGAGGCTTGTATGGGCTCATCTGTGATTCCCTCTCAGTTCGCTTTGATATGCAGACTACGGAGAGCTTGCTCCACAGCCAACGAGACAGCTAATGTTAGTGCCTAAATGGAGTCAGAGGAACGGACTGAGTAGATTACAGGAAGCAGAAGACATGATGCAAACAGTCGCTGGAGGAGGTGTAATTACAGGATTACCTTGCAAACACATAGCTAGCTCAGGTCTCAGGCTTACAAAAGAGTAAATGCTGTGAATGTGGTATTTTAGAAGTAGCCCTCTAGCTAATTAAAGCAGACTTCATAGAGCCAGTATCTGAAAAGGGTCCTCAAGTAAACATAAGTGATGTTACTTCAAAGAAATAGTGATTTGAGGATCAGTAAATGGAGCTATTACAAAGCAAGTCTTCTCAAGGAGTCTACTCAAATATTGACTTTACTACAGAACTGCTTTGAAACTTCTATTGAAAGACATATGAGCATAGGAAGTTAAGCTATTCTGGTCTTTGGACAGAAGTACTGTGACACCTGCTCATTCAATGTTTTCTTTAAGTCAAAGCCAATAACCCTCTGGAGTCCAGGGGTATTTCAGACACTCTGATATAGTCTGATGTGCCTTGACTTTTTTTTTTTTTTTTTTTTTTTTTTTTTTTTTTTTTACAAATTACACCCATCTAAAATAATTTTCCAAAGTGTTACACAGGCTTTAGTTCAGCACAAACTCAGCAACAACAGTGTCAGAACAGTAAGAGTGTCATAAATCTATATTTTGATTAAATCTGCTCTAAACTTAGACTTTCCAAAAACCTGTTTTCAGATGTGCTGATATGTTGTGAAAAAAACACTCAACATTTCTAGCCAAGACTTTTGAGCTCAGAACTGAATAAACAGAGGTGTTGGCTGCACACTGCTCATTACAGTTTTTAGACATTGTATGTGCTTTTATTTCTAAAGTTTAACTAATGTGAGATGACACTTTGTTTTCACTCAGCCACTAACCCTGCTTGGGAATATTTATGAGATATAAGAAACACTCAGGGATAGGTCTGTCGTTCATGCTCACTACAGGTGAGAGGGCTTTGTTCAGTTAAAAGTCCAAGGCCAATGGAATTATCATGTCATTATCATATGAATGACAGATCATGTCATTTGGTGGGAAAAACAAAGCAGTTGTCTGACTCGTTCTCATAAACATGTCTCTGCTTATTTAAGCTCCTCTCACAAATATTTATTAAACATATATTTTGATTCAAGCTATATATACAGTATTTGGAGGTTGGAGGTGAATGCATTGATGAGTGGTTGTAGTAATAAAGTGATTAGGTTTGTGTGTGAGGGGGAACATATTCGAGAGCATGCACAGACTATAAATATTGGTAGATGGGGCGAAGCGCGAGATTGGAAATTACTGGTGGACGTATGCAAAAAACTGCAGGTGCCAGAGTGCATTGCATTAACTACGCTGAGGCCAGATATGATGCTGTACTCTGAAAGTAAACGGATAGTTTATTTAATAGAATTAACAGTTCCATTCGAGGATGCAGTAGATGAAGCATTTGAAAGGAAGAAGTATGACTTGGCGGCTGAAGTGAGGGAATGTGGGTAGCAGGCAGATGTAAGACTAGTGGAAATAGGTGTTAGGGGATTTGTAGCCAAGTCTGCCACATCCCTGCTTGTGCAGTTTGGCATCAGGGGCCGGAAACTAAGGGCAGCTGTTAAGAAGTTATCAGAAATAGCTGAAAGGTCTAGTCCAGTGGTGTCAAACTCCAGTCCTGGAGGGCCAGATTCCTGCAGAGTGTTGTGATCTTCCTGATCAAACACACCTGATTCTGCTCAGCAGGTAGTGAGCAGGTTTAATTGTAGTGCCAGAGCAGAGAAATCACCAAACTCTGCAGGAATCCGGCCCTCCAGGACTGGAGTTTTACACCCCTGGTCTAGTCAGTGGTTGTGGATGAGGCGAACACAGATTAGTTGGGGAAATGCACTGTAGAGGAGCTGTTTTGGTGGTTGGTGTTGTAGCACGTGAAGATCACAAGGAACTGGTGGCACTGAGCATGCATTAACAGTGCCAGTGGGGCTCGGTACAGCCTTAGTCACCAGGGAGGCCAGTGTGGATTTACGTTTGTTAAGGGTAAGGAAGGTCTGTAAAGCTAGCTTGGAGGGGGGTGGGTCTGGGACGTCAGACTTCACTGTTGAGCCTTCTGGAGGTGTTGTGGGCTTAATTCAGTGAAACACTGACGAGGGAAGGTGCCTACCTGATGACCCCTGTGAAGAGCTAGTAATGCAGTGTGTGGTTTGGGTTCTCATGTGATGGGCTCAATGAATAACCATAGATGTTAAGGGTAGCTGGTAGCTGATCGGTTCATAAACAGCCACAGCAACCATAGGGTGTAGCTGTAGGATTGAAACAATAGATTTGTGTGGCTGCTGGTAGTAAGAGAGAGGGGTGGGCCCTATGTGAAGCTCTAATGGATTGACATAAGATATTTTACATCTTGTGTATGATTGTAATTGTAATTTGAAAAGTAGACCCTTTAAGTTATCTTTCTTTAAGGTTTGTTATCTTCTGGGGTATGTTTTGTTTTGTTTCTAGGATAAAATCAAAAGCTATATAAAGTGTTTATATGGAACTTCCGTTTTGTTTATACCCCTCTAGCCCACACCTGCCATTAGACATTAGGTGCCAATAAATTCATGTTTATCTACTCCAGTGAGTCATATTCTATTGGCAGTACTTCTCTACAGGGAATAGAATAGAAATGGAGACTATTTCTGAAACAAACATAGCTTACACAGTGGTCTTTGCTGATATTCAAGTGAATGGGCTGAGGTAGAACTCAGCCTAATAGATGCCTGTATGCATTTAGCGATAACACAAGCTCGGTGTGATGGGCACAGTGTACTGACACTGTTGTGATGTCTTTAGGATTCTCCCTGCTGGTCAGGATTTAGGCAGTCGGTTGTTGGTCATACAGAGTGGTGGCGGAGATAACGGAGTGTTCAAGATGCTAACATGGAAAGCTAGCTGATAAGAATGCTGCTACAGCTTTGCTGACTTCACTTCCAAACACACACACACACACACACACACACACATACATATATATATACACACACACACACACACACACACACAAACTCCTCTCCACACATTGCTGGCTTTCTGCGGTTAGTTTGTGCCCCCAGGCTGAGAAATATGCCCTCAGACAAAATCATGTAGCAGAGTGACATAGATAAGGAGAGCAAGAGAGAAAGAAGAGAGAGAAAACCACTTTGTCCCTCAGAGAAAAAGCTGGATTTGCGAGTCCATGTGGTGCCAGGAGCAAATTCACACAAAAAGAAAAGACTCATAAGGAGACAAATCATGTCTCTCATCAGACTCTTCTAGTATACTCTGCTTAAAAAAGCATCATAGAGCTGTTTTGTACTGGTTAGAGCTGGTCTGGTCCTAGTTTAGCTCATCTGGTGGACCAGCATATCAACATTCTAAACAGTCATACATAAAAAATCTAATATCATTAAAAAAATAATAAAATGCCATAGATTTAATTTAATTTGACATCTTGTAAGACTTTATGGCTTATATCTCATGAGCTGGGTGGCCAGTCAAGTACAATAATATGGCCAGCAAACCATTTGGTAGTAGTTTTGTCACTGCAGGTGTTACGTTCTGCTGGAAAAGGAAATGGGCTTATCATAAAGCTTGTCAGCAGATGGAAGCATGCAGTGCTCTAAAGTCTCCTGGTAGATGCTGTGTTTACTTGAGTGGATCAGATGACATGACACTTCAAAGCATCACAGACTGCAGAAACTGCACACTGGACTTCAGACACTTGGATTGTGTGTCTCTCCACTCTTCCTCCAGACTCTAGCAGCTGATTTACTAATGAAACACTAAAGTGACTTTCATCTGAAAAGAGGACTTTGTACTGACTAACAGTCCAGTTCTGGTTCTGCTCAGTCCAGGTAACAGGTAAGGTAACTTCTGACATTGTCTCAGACAGTGTTTCATGGTTCAGGAGTGTTGATATTAGGAATGTGAGCAAATCATCATTTACTCAAGCTCTAAATCAAAAATTCTAATGAATTGAGATGCTGGATTTCTGATTTTAACGAGCTGTAAGATAAACTTATCAACATCAAAATAAAAAAGGCTTGAAATACGTTACTTTACACATCATGACAGTTTGTCTTTTTGACTTAAATCCTGCATGAAATGTTTTTTTTCACACAATATTTAAATTTGATGTATGACTGTATACAAATTTGGCCTCTTTATAGTAGGATAACCACCTGTATGATAGAAGAGAGTGAGCTATTAAATAGAAAAAGCCTACAAATCCGAAATCAACAGCCTGAATAACTGGTTATGGCCTCATAAACTACAGTGAAGTAAAAGTTGGATCAAACACATTGACACCCTTTCAGAATGCGAGCCATCTGCTGGTACCTTCAGGCGTGGCTTGCATGCTTTTGATCAGTACAGCATTTGCTCAGTTGAGGCTACTAATAACACATCCCTCCACACTTTCCTCACTCTGCCAAAAATCTCATCAAGTCTAGGCCAGCACTGTCTGGCGGTGGCCACAAATCGATGCCCTGATCATTATTCAATATAATAGAAGAATAAGTGGACATCTCTAGCTCATTATACAGTCAATCTTGTGTAGACTAGCCAAAGCATGTGGCAATGTAGCTGCCTCCTCCTCAGGGGGAGATGTTGTCTTTCTCTTGGCTCCGTGCTCATTAATCAGGGCAGGAATTGCACAGGCTTGGGATAATGGGTGAATTGCCAGATGCATAATGGTGAGAATGCGTAGGTGACAGTGTCAGGGTTTCTGCAGCGTATAACATAAGATAACTGCCACCATTTTCTGTAGATAGATATTATTAGCTGGGCGGAACAGTTTAGTCCAACCAAATATGCTACTGAACTACACTATATGTCCAAATGTTTGTGGACACCCTTTTTAAATAATGGTATTTGCTACTTTAAGTTGCACCCATTGCTGACAGAGATGCACAAATACACACACAGCTGGTCTAGTCTAGTCCCTGTAGAGAACTCATAGAACAGCAGGTGTGGGTTAAAGCTTTCCCAGCACTGAGCTGTGGAGTTGTGTTCTCTGGAATGATGATGCCCCATCCAGTACTTTTGGGATGAGTTGGGGATGAGGTCATCCAACATCCAACTAACACTCTTATTGCTGAATGCAATCAAATCTTATCAGCAGTGCTTCGGAATGTAGTACAGAGCCTTGCCTGGACAGGATAAACTCTTTTTATGTGAAGGTGTCTCAGCGTTTGTTAATCATATTGAAAGGAAATTCATGGTGAGATGTGAGCTGGTAAAGACTTTAGTCTCTCAGTGACACGGGTCATGTGGCCACAATATAGATTTTGACCTAGGACTTCTCCAAAGAAAAGCACTGTTTTAAATGGAGAAAGACTTGTTTGTCTCTGCAGAATGAAGTCCCACTTTCCCCTGCTTTTTCAGAATGCTGTGACTCAGTGGTCTGTGTGGGCTTTTCTAAAGGGGGGTGCTGTGTGTTTGTTGACCCTCACTGGCTCATTTCAATAGAACCACTTTCTGTCAAATAGCTGGGTGTCTCTGAATTACCGCCCCCTCTTGCCCCAGCAGCCTTATTGGCATACTGTGCCATTGGCACTGCCGCTGGCATCGAGTACTGTGGTGGGCCGGAGGAGCCTCTGGCGCCTGCCAGCTTTGTGTGCCCAGAATTGGCCCATTCAGGGCAGATCCAAAATGGTGGAGGGGTCTTTTGAAAGGGCGCAGTTAGATTCAATGAGCCAATCATGCAGCTGGTTCTCTATGGGCAGTTTCAGCCATGCTCTGGTGATAAACTGGCTTAAACATGCACCCTAGTAACCACTTTCTGTATACATGCTAAGAACTGTCAGTTTTAAGTAGCAGGTGAGTGCTTTAGAACTTTCTGGATGCTGTTGGCTGTCTCAGCATTATTGCAGCTCTCTTACTTTAGACACAGCCCACATCTGGTTTAGACGTGTGGATGCAATAGGCCAGCAGAAGACCCAAGATCAGATATCAGCGGGAAAACGAATGAATCCAATTCATTGTGGTAACAAAACTGTCCTGAAATAGTGCACTGTGTGATGTAATAATGTTATCTGTGGTTTTTTTCCTCCTGTAGAAAGTACAGTGTTTGCATATTTTAAGAATGTGCGACATACCCCTTGGGGGAGGAGCCCAAACATGATGACCAGGTGCTAAGCTTGCACAGAGACAATGCACAGATGCTAGTTTTAGCAACCCAAAAAGTGGTACCTGGTTCAGTCATCTCTCACGTGTGTGAACACAGTGCCTTTTATTCTGACCCTGGAGCTCCACCTCCATCTGCTGCAAGTGTGTGGCATTAAAGTGGTGTTCCAGGACCAGGTGAGGGGTTGGTCTCATAGTCCCCGCCTTCTCACCGTCACAGTATGATAACTTATTTTAGATGATCTTGTCACAGGTGCTGTAGATGATTTACGTCTAATGTGCTTTTTTTTGTAAAGGCTCAGCGAATGTTTACGTATGGTTCTTTAGTTCTCCAGTCTGTTTTCTCACTGAGAAAAAGTCTGTTTTGAAGTTGGAAATCTGGACGCAAAAGCATGTAACATTTCTCCAAACATACAATAGTTCCCCAACTGCATTCACATTCATATTTAGTACTGCATTTTAGAACGTTTTAGAAGTTTCTGGTGCACCTAGTTCATCATCAAGTCCAAGCTCTGCCAGAACTACCTCATCTCGAACCTGAACTACTACTTGATCCACGTGGTCTTTGAAGATTTTGCAAGATTTTACGTCATGATTTATACTTACACTTGCGTCAACCCCTT
>BRDA01071130.1:26117-46024 GCA_036984385.1 Crenuchus spilurus | reverse complement strand
TGTGTGTGTGTGTGTGTGTGTGTGTGTGTGTGTGTGTGTGTGTGTGTGTGTGTGTGTGTGTGTGTGTGTGTGTGCGTGTGTGTGTGTGTGTTTGTGTGTGTGTGAGAGAGAGAGAGAGAGAGAGAGAGAAGTGAGGGGATGGGAACAAGACTATGGTGAGTATTATAGAGCCATCAACATACCACAGTGAACCAGTTTACTTCTATAATGAACAGAGAAGCTCCCTGTCACTTCGCATTTGTGATGTCTTTTGCCAAATTTATTCCAAACCAGGGGTGGTCATACTATTCTGATATGACCATGTATGTTGATATCTTACCTTCTACAATATAGAAACACATAAGCATTGTTTATTGACTGTTAAATAGGCCTAAACAGATTGTTGTTGCATATTGTACTCTCATTTCAGGGTCGTATTCCTGTCAAATGGATGGCTATTGAGTCTTTATTTGACCACATATATACCACACAAAGTGATGTGTAAGTACCTTCAGATTAAAATCAAATAAGCATATGTACTGTAAATCTATGCACCATTGGCAGTTAGCATTTATAATGATATTTTGTGTCTCTTTGCTTTAGCTGGTCTTTCGGTGTGCTGTTATGGGAAATTGTGACCCTTGGTGGAAACCCATATCCAGGCATTGCTCCTGAGAGGCTCTTCAATCTCCTCAAGACAGGCTACAGGATGGAGAAACCAGAGAACTGCTCAGAAGAAATGTGTGTTTATCTACACTGCAAGTTAATTACAGCAGCAAATTATAAACACAGTTTTGAAAAAGTACATTTGTATTTTGTGTTTGGAAAGTCTAAATGAAAAAGCAAAGCATTTTTAAAGTAACGATTTTAAAACATGAATTACAAAACATTTAATTTCCCAAGTAAATAACAAATCTTGCAAAATATTACTCAAAATAATATTTTCCATAATTAATAAAATATTTCTATATGGAAGAATAAATACCTTCCTGATAAACCTTATGCAGTGGGACCTCAGTTATCGTTTTGCCTTGTTATCATACAATTCTGTTATCATTGACTTTTTTCAGGAAATTTTTGTCCCAGTTATCGTTCATCTGCCCGGATTTCATTGGTGTGCCCGCAGAACTCGCCGCTTTCACAAAAACAAAGCATCCACTCATTTGTCACATCCAAAAGCATTTGTCACTGAAGTACACGTTTGTCATTTATTCGGCCGTTGTTTGTCGTTGTTTCTGTGACTTTGTTTCTCGTTTTTTCTCATTTATAACGCTCAAAACAAACTAAAACATGTCACACCAAAACAATGGCAGAGGCATTGTGACAGAGAGGTTCCACATGCAGTGTCACATCAAAAAATAGAATATTCTGAATACATTTATTTTTGTTCATAATTTAATTCAAAAAGGTACCTGTCACACTTTACAAACATTACATGTAAAGTGACATATTTCAGCTTTTTTGTTTTAATGTTGAATAAAAATGGTGCAATTATTTTTAACAATATTTCATATTCATAATGTATTCATAAAGTGACATTTCAAATCTTTTTTGTATTAATGTTGATCAGTTTGGTTTATAGTTCGTTTAAAATCAGAACTCCAGAATCTCAATTTAATATTTCATTTTCTGTTTGAGTAAATTTTGGTTTTAAACGGTTTTAAAACAAATATGGCTTGAAATATGTCACTTCGCATGTAATGAAAATAACATTTATGATGTACAATATATTGTAGATGCCCTAAAAACCTAATTATTTTAGGAGTATGATTACATGTTCTTTATGCAGTGCATCTTTTATGAAACAGGTATAGCCTGATGCTTCGCTGCTGGAAGCAAGAGCCAGACAAGCGGCCCACCTTCTCAGACATCAGTAAAGAGCTGGAGAAGATGATGGTGAAAAGCAGAGTAAGAATAAAAAGAAATGTCCCTCTGACACATAAATAAATATGATCACAGAATGGTTCATACACTGTACAAGCACAGCAGAAACATACAGTCATCTACAGCAAAGCACACCTGGCCCCCAGTCTGCCCAAGGCACTCATATTTCCTGCTGACACATACCATGTGTATGTAAGTTTGGGGGCAAGTGCACAAATGACCCCAAGAAGCTTGTTCAACCTTGTAATTACAACCCAAGTTTGTGCAGCCTTGCAGGCGCTTCACTTGAGTGAGATTTATTAGCCAATTTGTTAAAGAAAAAGTTCATTTTTCAAGCTACAAAAACTAACGACTGTGTGCCTTATTTTCACTGATGTATCTTTTAATATAATGATAAAGATCCACCAAGGTAAGTGTTTGTTGTCTACATCCTCAAAGGAAAAAGGTATATTTGATCCTATTTTTGCTCATCACACACAGTAGAAGCTTCTCTTAGGTGTTTAAGTATGTGTTTCTAAATATATTTAACCATGTAAAGCCAGAAAAATAATAATTTGACCTTCTGACAAATTACGAAAAAGAAATGTAAAAACACTTATCAGCATTTATCAGTTTTCTTGTGTATCATATTTGATATAGCCAGAATCAGTTGCTCACGGCATGTGTTTTAAACAAATAAAAACATATAGAACACAATCTTTTTTAAGTTTCCTTTAAATTTTTAAGTCATTCCCAACTTAGAATCTGGTGCATGCAACGCATGGATAATCCATCAGGGGGCAAAAGACATGTATCGGATTTTACACATCAGATGTTCATTCATATATATATATATATATATATATATAGTATTGCTCTATATATACTGTATATAGTAATACATTCTGTAAAATTATTTTAATAGTTATGATAATTTATCACACTGATGATGAAACTGAATTATGTATCAAATATGATACACTTGCCTCTATAGAGTTAAAACTTTTCAGTACTTTCAGAAATTCTTTTTATCCAAAATTGAACAGCATTAAATATCCTATTCTTTCTTATAAGGACTATCTGGATCTTGCGGCCTCCACTCCTGCAGATGCTCTGCTATATGACGACGCCCTTTCTGAAGAGGACACTCCCCTAGTGGACTGTAATAACGCCCCTCTCCCTCGAACCCTCCCCTCCACTTGGATTGAAAACAAGCTCTATGGTAGAATTTCCCATGCATTTACTCGATTCTAAGGCAAAAAATAAGCTCTGTTTGTCTTTGACTAGCTTCCATAGGGAGGGTGCTGTGATTGTGCTAATGGCATGATAGCCAGAGACCCCTGAAAACTGCCCATGACTTTAAGACCAGTTAATGCTGTAGTTTTTTGGAGCATATGATCACATTTCTGATTTTGGACCTGCTTCTGATGTACATGGACAACCCTGTCAAAATTAGTAACCTTTTAATCTTTTTTAAGCTTTTATACACTATATGTCCAAATGTTTGTCGACACCCCTTCTAAAGAATGCATTCAGATGTACCCATTCAGCTGCACACAGCTTGTCTAGTCCCTGTAGAGAAGTACTGCCAATAGAATAGGACTCTCTGAAGCACCTATTGGCACCATGCCTAATGCCAGATGTAGTAGGCTAGAGGGGTATAATGGAGCGCTTTGAGTTAGGGAGTTGGGGATGAATTGGGGTGGTGATCATCCAACAACCTGATGCTGAATGCAATCAAATCCTCACAGCAATTTTCCAAAATCCAGTAGAAAGCCTTCCCTGGAGGAGAGATAGTGTAAGCAGGATAAACTCATTTTTAAACAGCTGTGATTTTAGGAGATACAGTGAATGAACAGGTGGCCTAATACTTTTGCCCATATAGTGTATCATACATTTTGTATCATTTCAGATCTTGTTCTTCAGGATGCAACCTGCATCATTATTGCTCTGTTAGATTCTAGTTTTGTTTTGAGTTTACATTTGAAACAGGTCCCATCTAAATCAATCTTGATCTATTTGTATGAATCAGTCACATACTGGCGTTCTCTGTAATGTCTTTTCATATTACAGAAATGAAGTGTTTGTATAGATGGACTCAAAAATGCTGAATAGAGAAGCAGTAAGGCTTTTGAATTAAACTCTTCCATTAAGCATGAGGCTTACAATATCCCAGAAAGTGTGCAAATGTCTTGTTACTCGTTTAGTGTATTTAGCAATACAATAGCAATCAGTGAGGCAGTTCTATGCAGCCGTATGAAGGTTTAGTCAATCTTTAATACAAAAAAAAAATGAATCCACACTGTATCACTTGCTATTTTATGAACAAGCATTAGCATGGATGACACACTGGGTTACTGACATGAATGTAAATAGACTCCATGTGAACACTGGGACCAAAGATTCATGATTTATTTTATTGATCAATCCAATATTGCCCATTTTAATATGTCATACGTCAGAGCAGAGTTTCTTTTGAGAGCCTTACTGTCTGCACTCTACATCTTTTTTTTTCTTCAGTGCAGAAAAAATGATATGTTCTCGTTTTTAGGCATGTCATACCCGAACTGGCCTGAGAAGAGCCCGGTACAGCTCAACAGACTTGATGCCACTAACCCAGTCTTTACAAGATATGCCAATGATAGTGTTTATGCAAACTGGATGGCTTTGCCTTCTCCCGCAAAAATTGTGGACAAGCTTGATAGCTAAAAAATGCAAATCGTGGAATTGACTAAGAAGGGAAGATATGTAAATGTATAATAAACTGTATATAAGTAATACAATGCTAAAGTTGATTCCCTTTGGTTTCTGTTGCACCAGCATTCTGTGTTTTGGCTGGAATTATTCAAAATGTTACATGCAGCTCGTAGGTATGTTAATCATTACCTCACGGCCCCTGTTGGCCATTGTTGTATCATTGCATGACTGTGTACACAGTTTAATGTTAAATCCATGTAAAATTGTCTTTCAAGTGCCTGTGCCGCTTCTATTATAGTCTCCAGATATAAAAGCAAGACTGAGAAGATCTTGATTCCAGCCCAGAAATTAAAGGGAGCTTCTTTACCATCACATCTTTCTTTTTTTCTCTTTTTTTTCAATGACTGTACAAAGAATGAACACAGAGGTCATCTTGAGAATAAAAAGTTTCTCCAGTGTGATAGGAACATGTACTTTTTTGGCAAAAGAAGTATGCCAGTATCTCTGTGGTACCTCCGGGACATTAATTTAAAGTATGGCGAGAATGACTTTCATGTCTCATGGCCAGTTATGTTTAACTTCTTGTGAAGACATTCTTTGTGCAACAGTTATAACAATGCAGATCAGTGTGATTCCTTGTTATGTTGTTATAACATTCATAATTTGCAATCAATAAAACTCTTAGAAGATTGTTTGACTGTTCTTTTTCTCACTCCTTCAATGCTGATACAAATCAGTTCAAGAATTGTGACTCTTACATCACATCACACCTTGTGTTGTCTTATGGGTCAAAAATGATCCACCATCATAAGAAAAATGACATAAAAGACATTTTTTCAACTTGACTTTTCAGAAGTATTTTCTTAGGCATTTCTTTCAAAGCAATGCTTACACATATGCAGTATTTTTTTTAATAATAATAATAATAATAATACTTTGTAATAATAAACTTATATTATAGTAAAGAAAATAACTATAGCAGGTGTATTGACACATATTCACAAAGTTTGGAATGAATGACATTGTTTCTTCATTTAAAATACATTTTAGTTTATTTTAGGGGTTTAGTGAAGGTGGGTCATTTTACACTCTTAGGACAAAGGGAATATAGAGACATAAATTCAAACCTGCATGTACATAACCAAGAATCTAACAGAAAAACTTATTTTCCTTGATTTATTACTAAATTGATCTTATACAAAGGCAAATATCTCTCATTACAATAAATATTGTGTAAACATGTGATTGACAATCTCCTGATAAGCTACATTAATTCAGGTGTGCAGCTCCAGTGTGAGTATTAAATGAAGAAATCTGTTTTTTTAAATGTATTTATTTCCTTTTTTATGTTTATTTCCAATAACAGTAAGCTGTAGCTTTTATACTAATAGATGTCTTGGAATGTGTGAATATGTTTATACTCTGAATATAATGTGCATATTCATTGACAACTCTAGTATTTGCATTAATTGTAGATAATTGTTTATTTTTAAAATCTGCATATTTTGGCTTCAAGAATAAATTATAATATTTGCAATTTAAACTGCAATAAACTATATAAAAACTACTGACAGCATTTCTTGCAAATTGCAAATTAAAATGTAGTAATTTAAAGCATTTAACTGCAAAAAAAATGCAGTGTTTTCAAAACCAGAATAAAGCAACAAAAAAAAAAGAAGAAAGAAAAAAAGTACTAATGCAGTACTCAGAGTACTAATGTTTTAACCTGTATTTTGATTTGGTCATGATCTTCGCCAGGGTCATTCTATCAATTGGGGTACATTTCACATAACCAAAAAAGTGAATAAACAATGTTCTCTCAAAAGAACAAACAGTGCTTTGAGTTAATGTAGTCCTTCAGTATAACATATCCACTAGTTTTTTAAGGGAAAGGATGTTTTCAATACTCAGTTTTTTTCAGACAAACTGCATGTCATTATAGATTTTAAGTTATCTTCAGTGTTAAGACTGAGTCTGTTCTACCTTATACACAATGATATTTTAAAAATAATTTTCAGAATTATTTTTTTCACATATGAATAAGAGTCCTGTATCTATTATATAATATAATTATGGTCATTATTCAACGACTCAAAGATATAGATTTAAAGTCATAATAATAAGACGCAAAATTATGAGATCTTTCAATTACGTCTTTGTTTCTCACACTTATGACTTGTTTCTTATAATTATGATTTTGCATGACATTGTTTAAACTTTTGTTTCTCATTATTTTTATGCCGTTGCATTTAATTATTGTGAATGTGCATTATTATTCATTTGTTTCTCATTATTATGTCTGTGTCTTTTAAATATGTCCTTGTTTCCCATAATTATGACTTTTCCTCTTATTATTATGTCTTACTGTTTAGCCTTTTTTCCCCGGAGTAGGATTGTTGTATTATTTTTCCACATTTCCTATGAAAATATATCACTGGATGTTGTTTGGATCCGTTTTGTGCAGAAGACTTTTATTTTGAAGTAGTCCAGATGAAAAGTCAATGGGAAGCGGCCTCCTGCTCTGTTCTTCCGTGTTTTGTGCCCCGTGGCGTTTAGTTCCCACGTTTGTTTCTTAGTGTATAAAGACTGTCTACGCTTTTTAACACCATAAGTATCAGCAGAGCTATTAAGGTAAGCGAGATCTACAGTTTGGGATTTGAGTTTGATAAAGAAAGTAACTTAAATCTGTGTATTCATGGTAATAATACAGAATGAACGGCTGTGTGTTGTGCTAGCGCTGTTTAATGAAGTGCCTGAGTGTTCAGTACTGTCGACTTTTACTGAAATCTCCTCTAAATTTACAAACAAAACCAGACGCATCAGGTCTATACAACAATGGTAATAATATAATTAAGAAGAAATCTGTCCTTTTGCAGAGTTGGAAAGATAAAGGTATACTCTCACTGATCACAGAGCTTGTATCTACATTCATTTTCCAGTTTATCAGCTTCACTGAGCATAAAGGTGCACCTTGTACAGACTGTAGTTCATCTGTTTCTCTGTTTACTTTGTTCACCCTGTTCTTCAATAATCAGGATCACCACACAGCAGCTATTATTTTGGTGGATCATTCTCAGCACTGCAGTGACAGAGATGTGGTGGTGGGGTGTGCTCTGGGAAGAGTGGATTAGTGGAAATTTTGTACATTGTGTCCACTCTCTGTGGACTCCCAGGTAGAATATGGAGAACAAGTCTATCCAGACCAAGTAGATTATTGACTTTCCAAAGGCTTTAATATCTGTTTTTGATTGGTGGAGGTTTTTGGTCGATCTGTGCAGGCATTTGTATCGGACAGGACTAAAATGATCAGATGAGCTCTGAGTTTAAAACAGCAGATAATTTAGTCTATATTTTCCTCAGAGGAGGAGAAAAACATAGACATGGTGCATCTAGATGGGAATAAAAACACAGAGGGGCTCCTGTAAAAGACAAAATTACCCCAGGACCCCTGTGTACATATAATCCAATTTGAATAGTGCTTCTAATGTAGTAACATTCTACATCTACAATTTTCACTGTATTACAGCAATGAATGCTGTATGACGACTATAAACTGTTGCTAATCTGATTTATTGTTAAAGCAGTTTTACTAGTACTTATCCTTTTAAAACTCCACTGGATTTTTTATTCCATCTAAATTTGCACAACAAAATCAAAGGGTTTTTATACAGCAACTTCATGAAATAAATGCTAAATGTTGATGTTTATAATTTACAGCTGAACACTAAAAATGCAGGAACTTTTGCATTTCACATTTAAGATGTCAGTGCTGTTGTTTAATTAATGATTAAATTATTTTTTCAGGTGCCACATTCTTGTTGGAAACAAATTCAAGCTCAATGAATGAGATCATCAACAATATATTTAACGGTCCTGAATGTTTACACTGAACTCTCCTAGAAATGCAACATGTCTACAAGAGATGAGACTTTTCTTGACTTTACAGTCTCATTTTCATCTTTATGTGGCAGTACAGGATGAAATCCATATAAATGCATTATGGAATAATTTCATGTGTCTCTAAAGTGAGGATTTGCAGTAAAAATGAAGTGGCGTGGTTGATTAACAGCAGCCAGTCTCTCCGCTATGCCCAGACGAGGGCTGTTGCTGCAGGGGCGGGTGCGCTGGCTCCTTCTGGGTATATTCTTGCTGTTTGTGTTGTTGTTCTTTGCCTACCTGCTGGAGTGCACTCCTCCTGCAGATGTAAGTCATGTGTTGCCTGGTCTTGGAGGAGAGCCTTATGGAAAGGAATATTACCAAGCGTTGCTGCAGGAACAGGAAGAGCGCCACCTCAATCGGGCATCCAGTCTCAAGAGACAGATTGCACAACTCAAGCAGGAGCTACAGGAGATGAATGACAAACTGAAGACCCTGCAGGAGAGGAAAGAAAGCCCTGGGCCCCAGGGACTGGTTGATGGCAAAGATCAGGAACCTGGCGACCTGCTGGAGTTCTTGCACTCACAGATTGATAAGGCAGAGGTGAGTACTGGGGCAAGGTTACCCAGTGAGTATGCTTTAGTGCCCTTCGAGAGCTTCACCACCACAAAAGTGTACCAGCTGGAGATGGGCCTAACTCGGCATCCTGAGGAAAAGCCTGTACGAAAGGACCGGCGAGATGAACTGGTAGAGGTGATTGAAGCAGGCCTGGATGTTATAAACAACCCTGATGAAGAGGACGGTCAAGAGGATGACATGCCCATGCAGAGACAGAGCTTCACAGAGAGCCATTTCATTGAGGGTAAGAGCGGTGCTCTTAGTGTAAACTGAGCATTATACTAGTGCATCTTCAAAATTAGAATATCATGAAAAAGTTTGTTTTTATTCATAATTTAATTCAAAAAGGTAAATTGTCATGTTTTATTTTCTTTACACATACAGTGACATATTTCAGGTCTGTTTGTTTTAATGTTATGTTCTAATATAGTAAGAATTAATTATTAAATTAATAATTGAATAATTATTAATTGTTTAATTAAAATGTTGAATTAATATTCTAATAATCTGTGGTTCCGGATTTCTGATTTCCATGAGGTATAAGCCATACTGATCAAGAGTAAAACAAAATGAAGGTCTGAAATATCACTCTGTGTGTAATAAATATAAATATTCTATTAACCTTTTTTATTTACATTTTTAATTCCAAGCAAACCTTTACAACATATTGTAGTTTTTGGAGCTGCACTGATATTTCTGTTTGAAGAATGTTAAAGCTTTGCATGGTTGAAAATGTTATAACTCTGCACTTTGTCTACTTCCTGTGCATCACAGGGCTTTACAGAACTGAGCGGGACAAAGGCACACTGTATGAACTGTACTTTGCAAAGGAGAATTCCCACGAATTCCGGCACATCACCCTCTTCCGTCCCTTTGGTCCCCTGATGAAAGTCAGGAGCACGTCTGTGGACACATCCAGCACAATCATAAACATTATAGTGCCTCTATCAGGCAGAACTGAAGCTTTCGTTCAGTTTCTACACAACTTCAGGTAAGCAGTGCACACTATATATAGATTCTATAGTATATTCTAGTCCAGGGGTGGCCAACCCTGGTCCTGGAGAGCCGCATTCCTGCCCAGTTTGGTGATCTCCCTGATCAAACACACCTGATTCAACTCAGCAGGCAATTAGCAGGTTTAATTGTAGTGTCAGAGCACAACGATCACCAAACTGTGCAGGAATGCGGCTCTCCAGGACCAGGGTTGGCCACCCCTGCTCTAGTCATTAGCTTAGCATTTCAGTAAATAAAATCAAGCTCATCCTATACAGCTATGCTGAAACACACATTGGTCCTCACATTGGATTTTTTAAATATTAAATGTATTGTAATTTAAATTTTTAAATATTATAGAACTGTAGAAAACAAATCAGCCAGTTATTTTGCACAGAAATGTCAGTGTTAATAGATTATGTTCTTATCTACAAACAAATTCCAAATAAGAACAGATTAGTGTTTGCCAGAATCTTTGTGAACACTTTTAATAATAATAATAATAATAATAATAATAATAATAATAATATGTTACACTTATATAGCGCCTTTCACAAACCCAAGGACACTTTTGAAGTGGGATTTAACCAGTGTCTTGTCTAACAGGTGAAACCATGTTTGACAGTTGAGAAATTCCTCAAACAATATTTTTAGAACTATTGTGTACACATTTCTGCTAACTTCTTAGCCTCTTGCTAATAAATATTAGCATCTTTATCAATAATAATAATAATAATAGTAATTAATCAATTTAATTATAGTAATGATGATAAACCTTTATTTTAGTAGAGAAAACAATTAGTTTGTAATAAATAACAAATAGTTTCTTTGTGTTAAATAAATTTGGGATTTGCTTTAGTTTAGGGGATTAGTGAAGGTGGGTCATTTTTGACGAGTGGAGGGGCGGGCCGTATACAGAATGTCAAGACTACACAAGGGTTGAGAAGAGTTTTGAATGATTGGTGAATGAAGCCCATTGAATTTAAGTCTTTGTCTTATGTTGATTCTGTGTCTTTAATGGATTGCTGTATAGCTGAGAAAACAACCACTCCCTGTTCTCTAAATTTGTTTAATATGACCGTTCTTTACAGGGAGGTTTGTATACAGCAGGACAAACGAGTGTATCTCACAGTAGTCTATTTTGGAGAAGAAGGTTTGCAGGAAGTGAAGTCATCCTTACGAAAAATGTCAAGGTTTGTACCTAAAATGACTTAAATTTAAACTCATTGGCAAGCAGACAAAGGTGTTACAGTAGCCTGAGCGATTAGAAAGCTTTATAACACTACAAATCCAGAGCTGTGTGATGTATTTGACTGCAGTTTAATGAATTTTTGAATTCATTAATTATTCATGAATAATGAATAAATGATGCTAGCACAGGCTGTGACCTGAGCTGAGCTGACAGTTGATTTTCATATTTCATATTTTCATCAAACTGAAGCGTTGAGGTCCTAAGGTCAATGTTTGACTATTCTACTCAAACACAAAAAACCTGGCAAACCAGATCTGTTTGAGCAGAAAATTCACCAATCTGGACACTGTACTATACCTCTGCTATACCTCTAGAATGTCAACCGAACCCTTATTTTTGGTGTAATTTTGTTTCTCTGACTGTAACTCCATCTTATTTTTTTTTAGTGATGAGAACTTCACAAACTACACTCTTATTCCTGTGGATGAGGAGTTTTCCCGTGGAAAAGGGCTGGACATCGGCGCTCACGCCTGGAAGAAAGGAGGCGACGTGTTGATGTTCTTCTGTGATGTAGATATTTACTTCACTATTGAATTCCTCAGCACCTGTCGACTCAATACGGCTCCAGGTACGTCACAAACAGTGTGTATGTAGCTGGGCTGTGAGAGTTGCTGTGTTAAAATGGCATTAACACTTTAACACAAGTTGAGGGTTACCACAAAGTAATGTTTACTCACTGATGCCACGTAGTTTTAGGTGAAACGCTCACTGCATGTTCCAACTCCTCCACTACAAATTCACATTTGTTTTCACAGATACACAAATGACTTTTATTTGATCAAGATCTGGAAGTGATTTGTAATAAAAATTCAAAACATTTTCAAAGATCAGCTGCATTTTTCTTTTTGAATGCCAGCAAGATGCAGTAAACGGGTAACAGTGTATTAACATAATGTATAATATAAACATGATGTATGTAATAATGTAATAACTACTGAAAGTCTGTAATTCTTTTGATGGATTTACCTGCTTTGGGTAATCAGATAATAGAAAACTGTCTTTACAGGAGTCGGACACTAATCCGGTTTCCTCCCACAGTCTAAAAACATGGAGATTAGTTGAATTGGCTACTCTAAATGACCTGTGGGTGTGGGTGTGTGTCCAGATTTGGTATGACATACTGGGCAATACCCCTAATGCTTGATGTAGTCCTCCAGGTGGACGGTCGTTTGAGGTTTAGAGTATTTTACATGTCCTCAGTGTTGGAACTCCTGTATCTGCACTGCATTAAAATGACTATAGGATGGGCCCGTTTCTAGAGGGTTGTAGAGCTTTACAAACTTTTCCTCTGATTTCTGTGGGTTATTCTAATCGTGCGAAAACACGGCACTGAAGCAACTACATGCCTGATGAACTGACAAACCTGAACATTCTTCATCTTTCATTCATCTTCAAATCTGGACCTTGAATCCAGCTTCTGGTTCTGGATTGTGTGATTTCTGGTAGTCAAGTGAACTGTGCATTGGCCCTTTATTACCATACCTACTGGTAACTACAAACTCCTCAGCTGCAGATTCAAGAGCAGGGGATGAGAGAAAACTGAGAAATCAGACATTCAGAATAAATAAATAAATGCTGGTTCAGTAAAATCTGATCTCTGTCTCTGCAATGAGAGAGAACACTAAGAGTGGACATAGAGATTATTTGAACCATATAAAGCCATTTTTTGCTGGTAAAGTAGAACTTTAGCCCAGTTTCAGATTGAATTACATTTACACAGGGTTCTGGGGTAATTTCTTCTTTTACAGGACCTCTGTGATTTTACTTACGTACTTATTTTTTTCCTCCTCCTCTTCTAAGAAAATTACAGATTGTATTATCTGTTTTTAGCTAAGATCAGAACGCTGATCATTTTAATCCCATCTGGACACAAATCTCTGATTCTCACTATGGGTGCACAAGGTCTATATATATAATTTAAGATATTTCATCCAGTGAATAGTTACTGTGCTTTATTGCATGATGGTGCCTTTTTATAAGGTTTAATAAGTTTGACCCATTTCTTTCCAAAGGCAAGAGAGTCTTCTATCCAGTTGTTTTTAGTCTGTACAATCCTGCAATAGTATATGGAAGTCTTGAATTGCCACCACCCATTGAAAACCAGCTGGTAAGTAACCAGTTAATCTGCAAAAGCACTTAATAAAACAGTTCTACAATAAAACATTGAAATATTGTTCATAATTTAATTAAAAAAGGTTAACATTTATTTTATATTCATTACATGTAAAGTGACATTTTTCAAGCCTTTTTTGTTTTAATGGTGGTCGTTAGGGGCAGCTGTATTCTGATGGTTAGGGAAGGTCGCTCATTCAGTCCCCGTGCAGGACATGGCTGAAGTGCCCTTCAGCAAGGCACCTAACCACCAACTACTCCCTGGGCATTATGGACTGTTTTGGGCACATGTGCTCACTGCCACCTATTGTGTTCACGTGTGTGTGTCCCCATCTGGGTGGGGTTTCCATGTTCTCCCAGTGTATGCATGGGTTACCTCCAGGGTCTCTGGTTTCCTCCTACAGTCCAAAAACATGAAGGATTAAGCATGTGTGATAATGGATGGATGGAAGTTCCTCTGTGTGCAGGCACATTCTCTTTCTTATGAAAATTCTGTTTTTTTTATGTAATTTGAATAAATTACAGTGCAAACAGTATCAACAATAAAAGAAAAAAGGCTTCAATTGTCAGTTTATATGTAAAGTATATAAAATCTGAGTTTATTTTTCTGAATAATGAACATGAACTTTACGATATTCAGATAGTTGGATGCACTAGTACTTAAAAGGATATATGTGACCCCGTCAGGGAAAACCAGGCCAAAGTCACTGGGCAACTTATTGAGATATCGTGTCAATATCGTGTCACTCACATTAGCAGCAAAACTTATCCACTTGGTTTTATTGCTGTAAATGAAAGATAAGTCTCAGATATCTATCAGAGTACATATTTTGATCAAAAACAAAACTTAAATTCACAAAAAAGTTGTTTTGAAAAAAAAGAATGACTTGACCTGGTTTTTCCTGACGGGGTCACATATAAATCACTTGTCATTTCTGTGGTTGTCGTTTTTAGATTCATAAAAAAGATGCTGGATTCTGGAGGGACTTTGGATTTGGAATGACTTGTCAGTATCGCTCAGACTTCCTCAACATTGGTAAATTGAATGACCATGTTAATAAGTAACTAACACGTTGTTTAAAAAGCCCAGGTTTTGTTTTCATTTCTTTGTGAATTAAAACTACAGGAGGATTTGATCTGGAAGTGAAAGGCTGGGGTGTGGAGGATGTGCACTTGTACAGGAAGTATCTGCGGAGTGACCTGATAGTGATGCGCACTCCTGTGTCTGGTCTTTTCCACCTGTGGCATGAAAAGCTGTGTGCGGATGAGCTGACGCCAGAACAGTACCGCATGTGCATCCAGTCCAAGGCCATGAACGAGGCCTCTCACTCTCACCTTGGCATGCTGGTGTTTCGTGAGGAAATCGAAAACCACCTTCGGAAACAGGCCTACAAGACTCAGAGTAAGGCAGAGGACTGACCTGCTGATACTAAGCACATTGATTTGGTGGACTGCTGCTGTGCAAAAGTTAGCCAACTGAGATTCGTCCATATGTTAGACAACACACTGAATTAATGCAAATTAATGTTAAACCTGAAATAATCCATGGATTCACTACAGTGCTACATCCAAACATTACAGTACTGTGAAAACATTAATTAGTACTCAAACAGAATCAATATTAAAACAAAAAAGGGATTGATGTCATTTTACACTTAATTTTATGTAATGTGAAAGTGTACAGTTATTGCTTGCACACAGAGGAATTTGACCTCCACATTTTACCTGTGTGTGCAGTGAAACCCAACCCCTCCACAGTGCCCGATGAGTAGGTTCAATCATGTCTTGGCAGGGGATCAAACCGGTGACCTTCCGGTCACAAGACCAGTTCCCAAACCACTAATATGGAAGATGACAGTTTACCTTTTCAGTTAAATTATGAACACAAACCTTTTCACAATTTTCTAATTTTCAAAGGTGCACTAGTTTAAACCCAAGAATCCACTAAAAGACAAAATATGGTCAGAATTTGTACTAATTGAAGTGCTTTATGTGAACTTTTGAAAGCTGAGGACTTGGATCATGTGATTTCTCTTCTGAAATCTCCTACAGGTCCGTTTACTTTTATGTGATTGTTGGTGTAAAAAGACTGTTTCAGTTGGTGCTTTTATGTTCAAGCACATACGTGGCCTAACGGGCATATTTGCCAGAACTAGGAGTTATGCAGTGCATTTTTATTTTAGTTCATTAATACAGCCATACGGTTACATTTTTTATATTTAGTTTTACAAATCTGCGCTGTGATAAAGGGTCCACTGTAAATGGTGATGCAGCTGAAAGAGACAATCAGTTCTGAGTGTATATGAACAAAAAATGTTATGGTATGAATGGATGGACTGGTAACTGTTTTTTGTATATGGATGTTGACCCTCAACTTCGTTTTCTGTATTATATGAGCATGACCAATGACTTTTCAGCAAGTGTCAATTTCAGCCTTAGCACTGTGTTTAATGACACTAGTGTCATTTGTTTTAGATCAATAACAAATAACGTCTCCAGCTTTTTATTTCCTCAAAGCTGGTTTAGAATCTAAAAACTGCTGAGTGGGATTCATACAAATCTCTTAGTATCCAGTGAGGATATGTCCTCAGTTTAACACTGCTAATAAGACATAACAAGGCTGATAGCTATAGAGTCTGAAATGGAACTGCATGTTACAATGGTCAGTGATGAATTTCTCACTTTTTTTATAAAAATAAATAAAAAGGAACAGACAGCCTTTGTGTCGTGTTAACTAGAGTGTTATCAAGTTTAACAAAGACTACAACTGTTGACTTCACTATACAGATTTGATCACATTACATATACTACATGTAAAAAAAAAAAAAAAACTTGTGGACACCCCTTCTAATGAACTCTAAGTTGTACAAATTGCTGACAGACATACAAATGCATACACAGCCTGTTGAGTATTACCAATAGAATAGGACTAAACATAAACCTATTGGCACCATGCCTAATGCAGGCTGTGTGTTAGAGGGGTATAAAGCTCCCCAGGGTTGAGCTGTGTTGTCTGCTCCAATAAAAAAATTTTGGGACAGGATGTAGTGGTCGTGACCATCCAACATCCTGAATTCACAGTTTTATCGCTGAATGCAATCAAATCCCCACAGCAATGCTGAAAAAATTTATCATCCCTAGACAGTAGATGTACTTAAAAGAAGGATAAACTTAATACCCTTGATTGATTTTGGAATAAATGAATGGCCAGGTGTCCAAATATTTTTGTCCAGTGTAGGAATTGGAGAATAACTCAAAGCTATATAACATTTCTATGAAGCCTTTTACATTAGATAAGCATTTTAAATACAATGAAATGGCTCTGATTAGTATTTCTGATCAGTCACAGGAATACAGGACATACTAAATCAGTTTATTGTGACTTGTTGCTGTTAGTTAAGTAAAATGGATCGACTTGCATTCTTAACCAAAGCAGTAAATTTTCAGTTAACACCATGGTTCATCTGCACTCAAATATTCGCAGTGCTATAAAAATGCAGATGTAAGGTGGTATTTAAATCCACTATTTAATCTGTAATTTCTTAATTTAAGACATATTGAATAATACTTATGTATTCATATTTATACAGTAAACTACAAGAATAGAAATTCAAAGAAAATAAAATATGATTCAACTGAGAAGACGAGCTGTTCTAAAGCATGGGAAACTGGCTGAATGTTCATGAACTACACTCTTATTGATCCATTATGTTAGTGCATGGTCTGCTCTGGACGTATATCCAGACTCTTATAGATCTCTTTAAGGATGAGTAGAGCCGTGTCCTCAGATTCCCTGTGAACAGAGGAAAAAAAAACAATACTAGCAGAAAGAATTACTGAATAATACTAATTTCCTCTTAGAAATATTTACACAAATACTTACCAGTAACAAAGGTGGCTCTGAAGAGCAAAAAGGTATTCATTGAAGCTCTCGATGGGCTTCTCTTGCAGGACATAGTCAATGCGATGCCCTCCATTCAGCATGCCCACTTTCACCTGAGTCTCCTCCTCCTTCATGAGTTCAGGAGTCTCTACCATCACCTTACCGGCAGCTGTACATGCACATATAAATTAAAAATGGCAAACACAATACAAAAACATAAACCAGAAATGATGTTCATATGTTCCCACTCACCTTCATCCTTTTGCTTCTCCTCTTCCTCTTTGATCTGACTAGCCACCATGGCCAGCTGTTCATGTAGCTGAATAGAGGAGGTGTGAGCACGAGCAAAGTCATTCAGTGTCTGCCAGGCACTCTTCAGCGAGCTAATGAAACCTTGTTTCAGATCAGAACCCATCCTGGAGAGACTCTCCTTTAACTCTGAACAGATCATAGACATTATATTTAAATGGTGGTAATTAGTCATAATGTAATCAAAGTCATAAACATTTGTAATGTTGATCTTTTAATGAGTTCTTGTAATGAGTTCTTTTTCTCTTTAGTGCAGGTAACAAACTTCTGATGTCTCTGGTTCAGGAGTGTTGATATTAGTAATGTGACAGTTGTAGCTCTCAGAGATACACAGTATTTATACAATAGTACATTTCTTCAAATATTCTATGAAGTTGACATTCTGGATTTCTGATTTTCTATAAGCCAAACTGATCAACACTCAACCATTAGAGGATTTAATTACAGGATAATTCTAGTTCAGGAAGGAGTACTTCAGGTTACAGTCAGTTGTTTCACCACAAAGTGCCAGCAGGGCCAGTGAACTTTGCACAGTGAGGAGGGGGGGATGGTTAGAGGAATGCAGCCTGACCAAACTTTATAGAATGAACTGTGAATGCCAGAATCAACAATGACCACTGAACCATATTTAATAGATCAAAATGGCTGGATTAATTTTGAACTGTTGATTAGAATCTAAAACTGTAACATCTGGTTTACTTCTGCATCTCTTAAAAATAGGATATCATGTAAAAAGTAGGGTTCACAACTTAAGGCAAACTTATCAAACTAGTTACAATACATTACATAAAGTGACATTTTAAGCTTTTTAAAATGTTGATCAGTTTGGCTTATAGCTCATATAAATCAGAAATCCAGAATCTCAGATTATTACAATATTTTATTTGGAGTTTGAATAAGTTACTATTCAAACAGTATCAATAATAATAATTTTTTAAAAAACTTTAAACATGTCACTTTACAGTGGAGAAAAAAAAAGTATTTGGTCAGCCACTGATTGTGCAAGTTCTCCTACTTAGAAAGATGAGAGAGGTCTGTAATTTTCATCGTAGGTACACTTAAACTATGACAGACAAATGAGAAAAAAATCCAGGAAATCACATTGTAGGATTTTTTAAGAATTTATTTGTAAATTATGGTGGAAAATAAGTATTTGGTTAATAAACAACCAGCGAGAATTCTAGCTTTTACAGACCTGTTATTTCTTCTTTAAGAAGCCATCTTATTCTGCACAAATTACTTGTATTAATTGCACCTGTTTGAACTTGTTATGTCTATAAAAGGCAACTGTTCACACTCTCAATCAATCACACTCCAAAGAGCTTTCTAAGGACAACAAGGACAAAATTTTAGACCTGCACAAGGCTGGGATGGGCTACAGGACAATAGGCAAGCAGCTTGGTGAGAAGGCAACAACTGTTGGCACAATTATTAGAAACTGGAAGAAACACAAGATGACTGTCTGGGGCTGCATGCAAGATCTCACTTCATGGGGTAAGGATGATTCTGAGAAAGGTCAGGAGTCAGCCCCGAACTATACTAGAGGAATTGATCAATGACCTGAAGAGAGCTGGGACCACAGTCTCAAAGAGAACCATTAGTAACACACTATGCCATCATGGTTCAAAATCATGCAGGGCATTCAAGGTTCCCCTGCTCATACCAGCACATGTCCAGGCCCATTTCAAGTTCGCCAATGACCAGAGGAGGCATGGGAGAAGGTCATGTGGTCAGATGAGAACAAAAAAAGAGCTTTTTGGTACTCAAATCCACTCGCCATGTTTGGAAGAAAAAGAATGCTGAGTTGCATCCCAAGAACACCATACCTACTGTTAAGCATGGGGGTGGAAACATCATGCTTTGGGGCAGTTTTTCTGCAAAGAGGACAGCACGACTGATCCGTGTTAAGGGAAGAATGAACGGGGGCCATGTATCATGAGATTGTAAGCCAAAACCTCCTTCCATCTGTAAGAGCATTGAACATGAAATGTGGCTGGGCCTTCCAGCATGATAATTATCCCAAATACACTGCTCGGCCAGTGAAGGAGTGGCTCCGTAAAGGTCCTGGAGTGGCCTAGACAATTTGTGGAGAGAGATGAAAGTTTGTGTTGCCCAGCAACAGCCCAAAACATCACTGCTGTAGAGGAGATTTGCATGGACGAATGAGCCAAGATACCAGCTACAGTGTGTGCAAACCTGGTGAAGACTTACAGGAAACGTTTAACCTCTGTCACTGCCATGTTACAAAGTATTGAGCTGAACTTTTGACTATGTACCGGGGGCAAGTAAGAAGGGAATTGTGCCTAGTCAGCACGACAGGAGAAA
>BRDA01071130.1:0-24183 GCA_036984385.1 Crenuchus spilurus | reverse complement strand
GCTGCAGCTGAGTACCCCCTTCGCCCCCCCCCCCCCCGGGCAGTATTCCCACTAGCACAAGCGCAGCGCAGAGAGCCAGAGAGAGAGATACAGACAGAGAGAGACACAGACAGAGAAAATCGCGCAAGCAAGCACGGAGAGACAGAGAGAGAGAGACGTCCACATTTATTCGTGACTCACAGCGAATTTGTTTTGCTTACGAAACAAACGAAATTAAGACACTGAAATGAACTTTAATATGATCATCAGAGCGGGAATCGCAGCGTGCGCGCAGATTCACTCACACCACACACACACACGCTGTGAGAGAAGCAGACAGAGGGCCGGTTGTATAAATAAGACAGAATAACTTTACCAGAGACCGAAATAAACAATTACTTGTTTAATTTTTAAATAAAAGTATCAAGTGTGTGTGTTTCTGTGAAATCGGCGCTGTGTTTTGCTGACGTGTGAAGCACGTTTAAGTCCCAGTTCTAATAGACTTCTTTTTTAAATTTGCCGCATTACATCAGGTGACTAATACCATCATAATTTTTAGATACCGCCACCATATTTAAATACCGCGGTATAACAAAATACCTTTATACCGTCCAAGCCTAATTCAGATGCTTCTCTTCTTAGCTCTGCTATCTGCTTTCTATTATCTTACATTTCCTTTCTCCATTTTTAGACTGTGTCAATTCTACTAATTTATCTCTGTATGTCTTAATCTGTAAAGCACTTTGAATCACTGAAAGAGGCTTTATGAACAGGTCTGTCTTGCCTTGTGTGCAAAAATGAAAACTTGCTCTCACCAGAGATTCAACATCAATTTTCTCCTGTTCAAAAGTACCAAGGTACTCAGAGAGGCTCAAGTCTTCTAGAACGGATGCAAGGTCAGCAGTCTCTTCTTCACTACCCTCCTCTGCTGGACCTGGACTAAAGGCTTCAATGGCCTGAGAGACAGGAGGACTAACCTGCAGTGCAATCACAACAGATTCACCTCACTCCGGTGCTCCAATAAAGCCACAAAATATGGAAATATTAAATGTTAACAAAAGCACAAGTCCTCCTAGTATATTTAACCTTTGATCAGATGTATTTAAACTCCCTCCCACCCCATGTGGCCCAGTTCTTGAGAATTTGAGGCCAACAGTATCTCACATGACAAAAATAGCATTTATTAATATGAATGTATTAATTGCATAAAATAAACCAGCAATACTACTGTAAAATGAATATGACAATGAAATTCAATTCCAAAATAACAGTTTTCCTTGAAATTATCATTTTTTGCTCCTTCACAGTTTGAACGTATGTGCTCTAGATCAGGGGTGTCAAACTGCAGTCCTGGAGAGCCAGATTCCTGCACAGTTTGGAGATCTTCCTAATCAAACACACCTGGTTCAACTCAGCAGGTAATTAGCAGGTTTGATGGTAGTGTCAGTGCAGAGAAACCACCAACTGTGCTGGACACCAGCTCTCCAGGAGTGGAGTTTTACACACCATTTTTAATATATTTTATAATTGTATTAAATTTATTTTTTATATATTACAGACTTGAAAATAGTCACTTTAAGTGTAATGAGTATAATTTTATTATTATTTTTAAATTATTATTATTATTATGCATATTTATTGTTTTAATATTATTAATATTATTCATAATTATTTTAAAAAGTTGATCTTTTATTATTTTTTATGAATGCAAATGCACTTTTTCATGACATACTAATTTTTGGAGATGCACTAATATAATGCACATTTCTTAGTATTTCATATTTGTCTGAATGCTACCTCTTTGACTTCAGGTTGAGCGTTTCCATTTGGAGTTGATTCAGAAGAGGGAGAGCCATTCTTCTGATTAGACAGCAAGTCAAACAATATCAAAGAGCCTGCAAGTAGAACAATCACAGATTTAAAAAAATTTGAATGAATAAAACAGTAATGGCATATACAGAAGTTATCATCAGAACCCACATGTCTTTAAGAAAACAACTGTCAAATCTAAGGACACAATGTCCATGAACTTCTTCACATTGTGGTTATTTACTCACATGAAGAAACCATTCCTACCTAAGCTGTGTCCAGCCACTGACACACCTCCTTTGAAGTCTGGGTTTCTCTGCATGAACAGTGCATGCAGTCGGTTAATCTCAAAAGCTACAGTGTCCATGATGGTCTGGCAGTAGGTTGGACTATTGTAGAACAGTACATCCAAGAGGGTTTCATTGGTAAAGTGTCGCAGACGTCCCGTGCTGGGCAGTGTGATCTTCTTAATACGCCTAAAAACAGATGGGCTGAGAATGATTTGACATAACTACACAGTCAATTAGGACAAAAGTTTTTCAATTAGTCAGTAAAATGAAAATCCACAGTTAAAACATTCTCAAACAATGGTATTGTAATATAAAAGCATAATGCTTTTAAAGCTGAAATACTCAAACCTGTCCACTCCTGTAGCGTCTCCATGCAGGGCTGTGTGCCAGTGCACAGGCAGGAACTCTATACGACTGATAACATGCTCATCTTGAGCCTTCTTAAAGTGACTGCGCAGCAACTTGAGGGAAACCGTGCGGAAGTCATCCACTGTGAACATACAAATATACAGTTTATCAAGGTTGACCAAATCACACAAAATGATCAGTGTCAAAACCTTCAGAAACAAATGAGTTTTATTTGCAGTTAATTGTGATCATAATCACAGAAAAGAAGTCACTGGCTGATTTTCTCTGCAGCTATAGATGCATGAACAGAGAGCAAGAGCAGTTTAGTTTCAAAATAAGTTTTAAAGTCTATGGGTCTTACCACACTCCACCATGCTTCTGAATCGCAGGTCACATACTGGGCCAATTCCATGCACCATAAACACAAGATGGTCAACTTGTGGCATCTCACCTAGAGATTAAATTATAATACTGTCAGTTAGCAAAGTTTATATAAACTTTCCTTCAGTTCCTAGACTTATTAAATACAGGCTTGTTATTTCATCAGTTACACAAAAAATAACAAAACCAAAGTTCTTAATGGCAGCCTTATCCTGCTGACAAGTCCATTAAGCTAAACAATGTAGGTAAATTACAGTGTTTTTTTTAGATTAAACACTAGGGTACATAAAAACTGGATTTAAGTTTTTTTTTTTTTTTTTTAATCATGTGATGTCCAAATTAAACATGTTTTACTGATATTAATACACTCTAAAACAGGGGTGCACAATACGTCGATCGCGATCTACCGGTCAATCAAAGGTAGTGAGGGTAGATCACATGGCATTTAAAAAAATAGACGACAGCCTATCATCAGTCCTCGCTATAAAACATCTCACTTGATTGACATACAGGCAGACTGGTCGAGCACTAGGATCAAGCAGAATTCAAAGCCCCTCAATCTGAAAATCCTTTTTCACTTTAGACCGCCCACAAGCTCATTCGATTGGCTCTTCCGTTTCTTGCTAACGTGTGATTGGCCGTCTACACTATCGCTTCATAAAACAGCATCTGGACTTGTAAACTGTGTTTTTCAAGTTGGCCAGCAGCCTGTGTTCACCCGTCACTGTAAGTTCTTAACATGTATATTTGTTCTGCCTGTGTAAGAAGCCTAAAACTAACCATTTCCATACAGAGTAGATGAGGACTTTTTTACTGTCATTTTTGAAGTGTGTTTGCCTTGACTGCATTATTCAGAATCAGCCTTTTCACACATGAAGATCATTAAGTCCAAGTATTGTTCCACTATGACTGATGATCATTTGGAGGTTTGCTTGAGGCTGGCTATCAGCAACTACTGTCCAGACTATGCATCCCTGACTGATTCCATTCAGTGCAAGTCATCAGAGTAAAGTAGGCTAATGACAAAACATGTACACAGTTGTATTGTGTAATGTGTTCATGTAGTTATTCAAGGTACACCAGCATACACTGTACACATAAATTCATTTATAAATAATATATAAATGAATATATGTCTTACATTTTTATATTAGCTATTATCATTTTGACTTAGTCATTAGATAAGTAGTTCGCAGGCTGAAAAAGTGTGTGCACCCCTGCTGTAAAACAAGAGTAATGCAAAAAGGCAGATTAACATAGACAGAGCAACTGGTATCCATCATGGTCTAAATAACTGTGAATGATGCTCTTTATCAAAACACAATGCAAATAATGAACACTTTTTAGGCACTTATTAAACCCTTATGTCCCCACTGCATCTCTCTTAACACACAACAGCTATCCACCCAAAGGTGGAGCTCTTTAGAATAAATTTGTCAAAGCACTGAGTAACATTGCACAAAACAAGCATACAGCTTCATTGTGGGGTCTGCCAGCCTCTTCTGAATATCATTAGACTTCCGATTTTCACTGTGTGACTCGAAAAAATAAGATCTAAAGGCTGGCCATTGGTTCAGGAGATGGTTCTTTTTGAGCTTTTCTCAAAGTGGTAGCTGATGTCAAATAGCAATTCTTCAGATGACACAGAGCGCTCCTTAGCAGCAGTTTGGACACATATGTTCACTAAGTAAACATTTAGCAATGGTGAAATCACTATAGCAAACAGTACTGCAGGCAAGACCTTCACTGTATTCACTTTTATCAAACATGGGTATACTTTCGAGTAGTCAGAGATTAAATAAGTATTTTAACTTTCCGGAAGACCCTGCCTCCACCATGACGCTCCTTCTCTCAATCACTGAAATCCTGCCATTCAGGAGAAAAACAAAAAAAAACACTGCCTACATACATACACATTACACTTCTATAGCGCCTTTCTAGACACCAAAGGACGCTTTACAATCAACACACTCCATATACACACACTCCGAGGAAGACACCTAGAGGACTGCATCGAGCACTAGGGGAATCACCCAGGACAGAGTGCCAACCATATCTGGGCATACATACATACCAGGGTAATTTATTTATTTATTTATTTTTTTTTAAAGAGTATCCAATCCACCTGATCTCCATGTTTTTGGACTGTGGGAGGAAACTGGAGTCCCCGGAGGAAACCCACGCGAACACGGGGAGAACATGGAAACTCCGCTCAGATGCAGACCCAAACCCAAGGCCTCAGCGCCGAGAGGCGAACGTGCTAACCACTAAGCCACCGTGCCACCTGCCTGCCCACACTAAACACTTATTGACTGACAGACAGACTCTTTGCAGAGAACAGGCCAACCAGAGCCCTCCTTGTTTTTCATTCGCTTCATGTATATGCACAAGGGGAGTGTGTTACCACAAGGTAGGCTGCCACAACAAACTCTCCCTTTCCCTCTCACACACAATCGGGAAAAAAGTGTGTTGCCTGCTTGTGCATTTGTGTGCGTTCTTTGCAGCGTTCTAGATCCTGGGAGATTTTCTCTCAATTGCGGGCATCAGAGAGCCGTTATGCATATCATAATATGTTGGAGACTCTGAACTTCTGGGAGACTTGGGATATCATGTGCAGAGAACTGCAGAGAATACAACGTGCACTGTAACACGATCCAACAATCTCGCTGTGATGGTATATTGTGGACACATTATAATCCTTCATGATCTGATATTGTCATATGCACACCCCTATTGTCAACACAAATTAATGCTTTCACAATATGCTAATTCTTGGACATGCACTAGTAGTCTGTCTACTCACCATCAGGTACTTCATCATGGTCATCATCCACACCCCTCTTCACCACTCTGGGCCGTGTCTGACCATCTTGCGTCGTGCCCCACTCATCAGGCATGGCTGATGGCTGAAACTGCACTATTACCTGGAGAGTGCGTCAGTGAAGTTCACAAAAAGAAGACAGGAGCTGTGCTCAAAAAGACAACTTTTTAGTGCTGATGTGAGTGTTTTACATACCTTGGGATTGTGCATTACAATTGTTTCCCCTGAAGGAAATTCGAGTCTGCGGTGCCATTGATTTGTAGACACAGCTTTCTTATATTCCACCTGTTACATTGGACAAATTTAGTTACATAGTATCATCAGCATTTCACATATGACAAACTCTGAGCACGATCTAATTCTTTTTAGTGACCAAACACAAATAAACAGGCCTTCCAAATATGTAAATTAATGGAGAAGATGAAATACCTCTAGTTTGTCACTAAACTCCTCTGAATAAGGAATAAAGCGGCTGTCTGTGTCTCCTTTGTAGAACCAACTACAACGTCGCACCTCAGCTGGCTCCTCTTCCCAGTAAACAGAATTTCGAGTGCGCTCATATAGTTGCACATCATACCGTCCACCATCAGTAGACACTATCACATTCTCTGGATCTGGCTGAACTGGACACCAGAAATAGCAAAGAAGCACATATCACACACTGACTACAGTATACTGGCAAACTGAATGTTATAACATGTCTTAGCTTTAATAGCAATTAGGTTATAATAATAACTAGCTCCAATTAGGCCTCAGCTCTCAAACTTAGCAATTAATACTGTTATTAAAAATTCTATATTAGAATATCAATTCTATTATATAAATTCCATATATCAGAATATTCTGACCACCCGTGGTTTGGAATTAATTTGGCCGGGGCATCATAGTTGACATGTGATAGTGTTTGCTGCAGGTATAAACAGTCAGTTGTATCAGAGTGTAAAACCATCATCATGGATAAAGGAAGTGATGCGACTGATGTCCAAAAGGGCATGAGAGTAGGGTACTGGGTGAAGGGGGAAAAATCTTAGAAAGCAATTACTTTGTGGGATGCACAAGAGCCACAGTAGTGAAGGTGTTCCAAGAAGGGTTTATCCTACATTGAGTGCCTTTCAATCGCATAACAGTGGTGCCCCACAAGCCATTGATGCGAGAGGGGAATCATGACTCCAGCGAGTGCTACAGAGTGGACGCATCGCAGTGGACCAGATGACCACCTAATACAGTCCATGCCACCACATCTCACTAGACTACATCTCACTCATCCAAGCCAAGGGTGGGAATTCACATTATTAGATAGGTGATCATAATATTCTGACATGACTGTGTAAACTGTTTTAATTATCTCACCATCTTGAAGATTTCATACAAAAAGACTCCCCCATTTGATATGTGTTGCCTCCAAAAAGGATACATCAGTGCAAAAAGACTTCTGTGCCACATAAATGATGTCTCTTACTGTCTCAATAATTTCAGTCTCACCAGAATTGAAGGTCTCCTCCAGCCGAATGGAATCCAAAATGCTGAAGGGAAGCCAAACTTTCTTAGACTCCACTTGTTTACAATAGAACCAGTGAGGCTGGACAGGCTCATAGACATTATAAGAGTACTGCATCATGGGGTTGGTTGGAACCACAGGTCCAACCATGCTCTGTCCCACAGTTGGAGGTGAAGCCTGTATAGAGGGAGGCTAGAAAACAAGCAAGAACACTGTTGGTCTCCATGCAAATGTATGCTAAATAAAAGCTAAGACTTTGAAAATAAGGCAGTTTACCTTAGCAAATGTTGGAGGTGGTGTTTGGAATGTGGGAGCTGGCGGGGCCTGAGAGTATGGGTTGAGATGCTGAGGAGGCTGACTTAGAGGTTGCTGCTGTAGCTCTGGTGCCATGATATAAGGGCTTGCTTTGCTACTGCTAGCTGTGTGACGATATGGATTATAGGACTGTTGGGTGGCTTGTGAAGGTGGAGGAGTTGCCACATTAGGAGGAGGAGTGTGTGTTCTCATGGGGTTCTGGTAAACTGCATTGCCATATTGCTGAGTAGGGGTCACATGGGAAATGGGAGGGTTTGGTGGCAGGCCAGCAGCACTAGACATTGGTAAGGGACCTGTTGATGAAACTGCAGGTGTGGGGGGCAGGCCTTGCTGATGCCCTATTGAAGCAAATGGGTCAGTATTATTTGTAGAGCTAGAAAAATAGCTGAACGTTGAGGGTTGAGGAGCAGATGAGGTCTGACCAAGAAAGCTGTCTTCTTCTCCAACTTCACTCGCATCATCTTCACAAGAGAAGGAAATAAAAATATACAAATTACAAATATTCCTGAACGACAACAACAACTTTTATTAATCATTTAAATATATAACAACCCAAACAAAAGGTATGTAGAGGATTAAGATGGGAGAGAGAAAAAGGAAAAATGAAGTCTATATCAGATTAATTTAAATATTAATTCCAACAAAAAAATACAGCTCAAGAGTTTTGCTGTATTTAACAAACTGCCTACTCAAACCTAACTCTAACTTTAAAATGTTGACATTTAGGTGTAAGAAAATTCCAACACAATCTCTCTGGACTGTAGTCAGCCTTGTATATCATTCCAGAAGGGATGTAATGAACCACATGAGAGGTACATGTTCCAAATTCTCAATCTGTCTTTCACAAAATACAGTTATTCATCTCATAAAATCTCAGTCTCAAGAATTCAATCAAACTAATTTACAAATGTTGAAATTCACTTCTTATACCTTAAGAGAAAATGGGAATTAAATATATATTTCCCTTATCTTTACCTCTCTCACTGCAAATTAGCTGAGAACATTGCTTTCATACTTGGTTAGGATTTCAAACTTTCAATAGAATTATTTTGATAGCTTGGAACATTTAATGTCACTAAATTTCTACAATTACAGACTGTAGTCCACCTGTTTCTCTGTAGACTTTGTTAGCCTCCTTTCACCCTGTTCTTCAATTATGAGGACTTCCATAGGACCAGAGCAGGTATTATTTGGGTGGGTGATCACTCTCAGCATGGCAGTGACACAGACATGGTGATGATGTGTAATTGTGTGTTGTGTTGATACAAGTGGATATGACACAGCAGAGTTGCTGGAGTTTTTGAGTGTCATTAAAGCCACATTTTGTGATGAAGGACTAGAACCAACACAAACTGTGCAGCAACACATGAACTGCCGTCTCTGACTTTACATCTACAAGATGGAACAACAAAGTGTGTATGAGTGGATAGTGTTATCTTCTGTGTCTGATCCTCTCACACCAGCACAACACACACCAACACACTACCACCAGATCAGTGTCACTGAAGAACAGGGTGAACAAAGTGTGTCGAAAACCAAAATGCAACAGTCTGTAAAAGTGAAGTTGTATGGCCAGTGGAGCTGATAAAATGGGCAATGGCAGTAGATACAATGATGTGGTGTTAATTTAATGGCTGACGTAAACACTAGGTTAACTAGCTAGTTATGCTAAGGCTGTTGTCGTTTATCAGTCTAGCAAAGGCACATATATGTAAATGTTGAGTTTAATGGTCTACAAGCTCTAACAAACGCATGTGAAAGTTGCTGACATTATGTATGTCTATGGAAGATGACCAGTCGTCTGTTCGTAGCTACATTAGCTATCCGGCTAGATGACTCTGACCTGCTAGCTAACATCACTGCCAAACTCGCCTGTTTCTCCCATTTCCTGTTTTGTACACGAGCTTACCTCCAGATAAAACTGCTGGGCCAGTTGCTTGACTGACAGGAATAAATGGCAAGTTAAAATGAAACTCCGGGGCTGTTGAAAACAGCAAGTTAGCACTGGAGGTGGGAACGGTGCTTCTCCTTTCAGCCATTTTCACTCACTGTTACACGTAGCTTCCACTGCCCGAATTTCCGTATTTCCGCGTTCGTCAAACTGATGTCATAACCGTTGATCTATAGCTCATACAAACTCAATAAGACTTTACTTGCATGAGATATAGATCTACAAAATAAGTTTTCCGGCTGCTATGACGTTACAAGCAAAATAAATCTATAGACAAACGACTTAAATGACTCTTTCAGCTAAAAGCAGTGTCCCTTAATATTTTAGTGCAATTTTAAACTCTTAAACACATGTCTCGACTAATCAACTTGATATGTAAATTTCTTTTTAAAATTCTTGACAGTGCTTTAAGTGCAATACCTTGTGTCTACACTCTGTCCATTTAAGCTCCACTGACATATAGGTGCACTTTGTACTTCTACAATTACAGACTGTAGCCCATCTGTTTCTTTGTATGCTTTATCAGCCTCTTTTCAGCCTGTTCTTTAGTAATCAGTGCCATGAAAGAGCGGGTATTATTTGGGTTGAGGGTCATTTCAGTGACACTAACGTGGTGGTGGTGTGTTAGTGTGTTTTATAGTGGATCAGACACATCAGAGCTGCTGATGTTTTTAAACACCTTAGTGTCACTGCTGGAGTGAAAATAGTGCACCAACCAAAACTATCCAGCCAAAAGTGTCCTGTAACCACCAATGAAGGATAGTGTCTTATATTGTTGAGTGCAGTGTACTGTGTAAACTATTGTGTATAGTCTAGAGTGTAGTGTAGATTATATTGTATTGTGTACAGTGTATATTGTAGAGTGAAGAATGTGGTGTATACTGTATTGTGAAGAAATGTACAGTGTGGTGTATTGTGTAAAGAAAGTATTGTGTATAGTGTAGTGTAGAAACGGAACCCACGATCAAGGTCACGTGACCACTGTGCGTGATGTAATTTTCCCGCCACTGTGAATTGTGTGGGGCAGGCAGACACACAGTTCGCTGAGCGTGTTGGAGAAGCTTTGTTAAAGGTTTTACAGTGTATTTAAGAATTGCAGATATGCCTTCGGTTCAGGACTGGATCAACAATCCACATGGCGTTGTCGACGGGGTTTTCGGTAAGAGATGAAGAGTATGTGGAGTTAGTTAACAGCAGTTCTGTATCTCGGCAGCATTCTGGAAGTACAAGTTAGCTTCTTGATCTTAAGGGTTGTGTTCTACTGTCCTCTTCCATCTTAACACGTGCAAGTTTTAAATGGTACCGGTATGTTATTGTTGCACGGTTTAAAGGGAAAGAGGCAAATTAGAGTAACGTTAAGAGACGACTAAGTTACGTCTATCGTAGCCTAGTTAGCTAGAGAAGCTACATAATATAAGTTTACGTTATTAATAGTTCTGCTTGTCGTGTAGCACAGGGAAGATTTTAATTTGAATATTTTTCAAGTAGTTTGAGTTTTTACGTTAGCGCGATTAAATGCATATTCTGATGAGAAGTTCAATGCTAGTAAGCTAACCAGTGTTGGGAGATTCCAGTCCAGAAAATAAAAAATCTGCTCCAGGATTTTGGTCTATTTGACGGAGCACCTCTGCTTGTGCTTTGATTGCAACAGAAACCAGACGAGTGAAACAAAATCCTGGAGTGGATATTTTACTTTCTGGAATTGAACTTCCCAACCTTCTCATTCATATTTCTTAGCTCTGTCATACTATACTGAGAGCTGCAGTAATTGAGATTAAATGTAAATAATATAGTTTTTTTTTACAGCTCAGAGCAACTCTTGTCCAGAATGGGAGAAGAAGGTGGTGGAGTATTTCAAAGAGAAACTGAAAGTAAACGACGCCCAGTCCTGGGTAACTTTCAAAGCTGTTAAAGCACCGATTTTGTTTTTGAAGAGCATATGATTCAGTGTTCTAGGTATTTTATCATGTCGGTAGTACATTCAGTCTGTGGGAAGTTGTATCTATATTCCTTTGAATGAACCACTGACTTAACAAAAACACACAGGACAGATGTCATTATTCCAGCTCCTCCTCACTATTATATACAAATACATTACAAAATTAGAATATCATGATAAAGTAAATTTTTTGTTCATAAGTTAATTCACAATAGGTAAACTCATATTTTATATTAATTAAACATATTTCAATGTTTTGTTAATGTTAATAAGTATGGTTTATAGCTCTTGAAAATTAGAAATCCAGGATTTTAAAATATTTAATAAGATCAAACAGAAAATGTACAGTAGAGAAATACACAACTTCTGACGTATGTTTATTTATACATGCATTTATTTATTTACTTGCTTACTTAAGATACTGAATTTACTCTTATTGCCCCTATTAGCACGTCTGTGCATGGTTTTATTGTTACTGCATCCAGCGCTTCCATATTTGTGTTTATAGCATAGATTTGTGTAGTGTTAAGTCTACACATATTTATATACAGTACGTACGTAAGTATTGCATTCATCTACATTGCGCACATATGTAAAGTTCATATAGCTTAGAACTGTGCATCTAAAGCAACACAGAGTGAAGTTACTTTTATTATTTGTGTATATAATCCTGTAATGTTTAGCAGATTGTGTTGCTTTATGCTACTGGCTGCTAAATTTCTTCAGGCTCAATAAAGTACCTACTTGCCTTTCTACTAAAAGTCAAATTGTACTTTACTGGTATATGTTCTGTAACGTTTAGGTTCCCTCTCTAAATGACGTTCCCTTGCACTACCTGAAGCCCAACAGTCTGGTGAAGTTCCGCTGCATGGTCCAGGATATGTTTGATCCAGAATTTTTTATGGGAGTTTATGAGACAGTGGATCCCACAAACAATTCAAAAGTGAGTAAACACAGTATGTACTTTTTGTATTTACTCATTCAACCGTGTGCTTTATTTTCTTTTGCTGCTCTGGTAATCCTAGCATAGCTTTTTGATATATTAAATATTAAAATATTATATTAAATATTTCTTCAGTTCTTTTGTGTTTTGCTTACTTTTATGCCATTCAAAAAGATTTCATAATTAAACCTAGTTTTTGATATTTTCTCTTATGTTTATTTTTCTTATTTTCAGGTGGTGAGATGTGGAAAGTACAAGGATATTACTGATTGTGGGGTGAGTGAACGGTCTTTATTGAGATCTTTATATATTATTGTAATAATCACAATCCAGTTCCTTTTAATCATATAATCTGTTTACAGTCATGTTGATACTAATATAATTGTTTTTTATGACATACCTATTATGTGTTTGTAGAAAGGCTATTAAGAGTACCAAATATTATGTTTTGTTACGTTAACCCTGATTATTAATTAAATACTGCATTAATTATTAATAAAACCCTGAGGACTTTTTGTCATTACAGCAGGTGGATTTTAATTCAATAAATGCTGTTACTTCAGAGAGACAGACTTTCTATTGTGTCCCTATCCCAGGAGAGTCTCAGTGGGTGAAGGAAATATCCTTTTGATGGAAATATATTGACAAGTTATTTCTTATCCCATGTATGAATGTCCTTATGACTGTGAAATGTAATCTGTTGTCTGTGTTGAAAGTTCATCCTTAATGGTTGAAAACAGCTATGCGTGCTCCAGTCAAGCTCGAGTGGTGCCCTCTACATCCTACACCCCAAACAGGCACAAACGCAGTTATGAAGATGATGATGAAATGGACACACAGCCACAGCAAGAGAGAGAATTAAACTCGGGTAATAAAAATGATGTCAAATGAGAATTTAGTTTGTGCATACGGTAATTGAATAGATTAAATATTTTCTACTTTTGTGAATGCCTGGAGCTGTTTCTTTAAAAGCAGCAGATCATCCTTTCCTTATCTCAATAGGACCACAGAGAGTAGATTCCCATAGGAATGTGGACTCGAAACGTCTGGAGACAGAAGCTCCCAGTCAGAACACTTCACCATCACACTGCTCATCTAACCTAGACCTCAACTTTCCTCTGCCTGGGGAACAAGGTCCGGCCTGCCTGGTTAAGGTGTGTTAGTTAGTTTGTTTAAAGGTTAAGATACACTCCTTATTATCAAGTTGGTGATGTTTTTATACACTCACGGGTCACTTCATTAGGTAAACATAGCTTGTATCTACACTCATTGTCCATTTTAGCTCCACTGACCATATACATGCACTTTGTAGTTTTACAATTACAGACTGTTGTCCATCTGTTTCTCTGTAGACTTTGTTAGTCTCCTTTCACCCTGTTCTTCAATGATCAGGACACCACAGAGCAGGCATTACATGGGCCTTGGATCATTCTCAGCACTGGCACTGACGTGGTGGTGTGTTACACAGATATTAGTGGATCAGACACAGCAGAGCTGTTGATATTTTTAAACACCTCAGTGTCACGTCTGGAGTGAAAAAACCAGTGCAACACATTACCACACCACAACCATGTTGGTGGCACAGAAGTGCTGAGAATGATCCAGCAATAAGAAAATACCTGGTCTCTGATGTCCTGACTGTTAAAGAATAGACCTACAAAGTGCACCTTTGTGGTCAGTGGAGCTGATAAAACTGGACAGTGAGTGTATATTGTCATGTATTCTACAGATTTATGGGCAGGTTTCTGATTAGACAACAAACTTATCAGTAACATCTCCTTCTGATTATTGGTGCTTTTTTGCTTTGGTGGTAATTAGAATAAGTGTAACAGCTGCATATCTGCAATTAAAACTTGCTTTTGGCACATGTGAGAGGTAAGGAAGTACTGATTCTGTGTTTCTTCTTTCTCTGGCAGGTGTATGAGGAGTGGGACAACTTTAAAGTGAATGACATGCTGGAGGTCTTTGGTATTCTTTCAGTCGACTCTGCTCTGAGCCTGTTAGCAGATGACAAGTAGGACTTTTTTTTGCCCACCCTTAATTACAGCAATTGCAGAAAGTCTATATCTGAGAGATGATCCTTGTTTACAGGGAAACGTTATCGCTTGTGGACCCCACAGAGGGCATGGAGACTGTGGAGGAGCAGAGAGCTCACAGTCCTCCTGCGTCTCTTGTACCTAGAATACACATGTTCTATGCTCAGCCACTGAAGCATAACAATCCTCTATTGCCCTCTGCTGTTTCGGAGGACAAAGGAACCTGTAAGTGTAAAGTAATTGATCTGAGTACTTTGTGTATAATGTATATAATGTAACATGCACATTGTATCACATTTCAGTCTATATGTATTTGTCATCAGTTTTAAGCACTGTCCAGAGTGAGTTGGCTGCAGTCAGAGCAGAGCTGTTCACTTTCCTCACGCACGTCTTTCTGGGAGACACTCTGGCAGCAGAGTACCTCATTCTCCACCTCATCTCCAATGTGTGAGTGGATCATAAGACCATTAGATCTTCATTTTGTTCCTGTGGGAGGGAAATTACTACTACATAACCTATAAACTAAAGACTAGTCCATCTAAGAACTGTAAGATCTTTTTTTATTGAAATTACTGTTTGAGTGCATTTTGTACATTGTAGCTTCATATTATTAAAATGTCTTAATATTCAAGTGGGGAAAGTTAACCTAAGACAGAGCTTGTGAAATTCATGTAGATTACATGGAACAACCTAGGGCAACCAAACGTCCATAACATCACAACCACAACTTATTGGCAGTGTGGCACACTACATTCAGGGGTCACAGTTACATTATTTGTCTGAAACATCACAAATAGATATTTTCCCCAAATGCTTCAGCCCTAGTACATGGGTGGATGTGTTGTTTCCAAAAAGCTTCTTCAAATGCTTTTATTTTTTAATTAATTTTTTATCTCTATCTACAGTTCATACATTTTTAGACCATTTTAGCCAGCCTACCTTAACTGTATTTGCGTTATTAATCTTTACTTGGACATTAGACAGTGAACTGTAAATAATTTTGTGCATTTTGTAGTGTGAAACCTTATGACAAAGCATTGTCACATGACATGGCTAGGATTGTTTATATACACCAGTAAGACCATAATTTGATCACTCTCGGAAGAAACTAATAACTTGAATTATATTGTAAACATTGTGTCAAAGGGATATATTAGATAAGTAAACAGTCCATTCGCATAGTCAAGTGAATACAGGAGAAAAGGGTAGGTGGACAACTTTGACAAGAGACAAATCATTATTGGTCGGCAGTGGTGAGTGCAAATTAACCAGCTCTCAATCAAATTGAGCATCTATGAGATGTGCTGGATCTATGACGGCTTTACCTCATAACTTTAAGTGTTGGTGCCAGATACAACAAGGAAGCCCTGTCCTTGGCAGGTTGGAGGAGCAACATATTTAGCATTTTAGCTAACATGAGGGGAAAATATGATGAAGCTGAAAATACCAATTTCCTTGTTTAAATTGTTTGGGTCCTCTTGTAGGTATGCTAGACGAGATGTTCTTCCTCTGGGCAAGTTCACATTTAATATCAGTGGCTGTCCTCATGGCTTGCCATACACAGAACAACTCTACCAGATCATCCAGCAGCTTGTGCCATCTGTGAGTACACTAGCAAACATATTTCTTCTGTTTAAGACAAAAAGATCTTCAAGCACAGAAATGAGTTGTGTGTTGTTGCATTCTGACTAGTCATACCGGATATGTATGAGTCTACACAACATGAACAATCAGCGCATGGTGCCCAGAAAAGACTACACAGCCAACAGGCTGGTGAGTGGGACTCTCCAGCTGGCAAGCAACACGTCTCTGTTTCTGGATGAGACACTGCTCGAGCAAGGCCAGCTGGACACTACAGGTGAGACGCAGATTTATGTCTGTACAGGCAGATGTGCTGCTTAATAAAAGGCAAATGACTTGAATCTACCCACCATATCTCATTTTATTCTCAATTACTATAAACTTGTAAATATAAATTAGTTTTAGTACATAATTTAATTTTAATTGCAATAAATGCAGATTAATTTGATTAAAAAAGCAAGTCAATTTCAGTCACTTTTAAGGCATGTTGTGTTTTCACACATTAGTTGAGGACAAAAATATTCCTGGATTAAGAAATGAGATTAAAATTGTTGTGTTAAGTGTCATAGTAAACATAAGAATAAATGGAGAAAACTGGCAGCCTTGTTTAGGACTTTCATCCAGCAGCAGAAGTCTTATTTGACAACTTAAAGTGCTTATACTGTAAAGCTTTGTGACAAACTAAAGCACAGTGTCACTACATGAGTCATTAATACTGACTTTTATAGCTGTACCTCCTGTTTCTACTTTTCTATGAATGTGTTGTGTAATGACGCAGGCACATTGTTTGTTTGTTTGTTTGTTTGTTTGTTTTTTAATGGCTCAATCAGTAATACAGGTAGAAATAGTTACATAAAACTGGTATGTTTTTAAAGACAGAATAATTTTTTTTAACTCAAATTTGTTAACTAAAAAACTGCCAAGAACAATACAAGCGGTCTTTTTCCCCGTCTGTCTCTAAACTTTTCAACTGAAGCTCTTTTTCTATATATTTTCTTGTATATTAAGATGGTGTGACAGTAAATTTTGAGAAACCTGATAAATTAGTTAAATTAGTAGTTTCACATTTGCTGTAAAACATGGTTTTCTAAGTGGTTTTTGTTTTACTGTTCTTGGTATTTACATTTTTTAATTAACAACTGGGGGTTGTGAACAAGAAGAAAACGGCTGTTGTAACAAAACAATTTTTACTTGCGTCGTAATATTTGGAGAAGAGATGGCACCTGGATGCAAACTGGTGGAGGCGGTGTGATGCTTTAGGCAATGTCCGGCCTGGAAACCTTGTGTCCTGGCATTCATGTGGATGTTACTTTAACACATACCACCTACCTAAACATTGTCACAGACCAAGTACATCCCTTCATGGCAACAGTATTCACCAATGACAGTAGCTTCTTTTAGCAGGATAATGCATCCTGCCACTGCCATCCTGGTTTGAGGAACATGACAAGGAGTTCATGTTGCTGATTTGGCCTTTAGATTGATCTCAGTCTAATTAAGCATCTGTGAGATGTGCTGGACAAACAAGTCTGGTCTGCAGTGGCTCCACCTCTCAATTTACAAGACTTTCTGTTTAACATCTAGAAGCCTAAATATCACAGGGCACTTTGAGATCTTGTGGAGCCTTGTGGCCTTGTTTTAAAATGGATAACCACAAGGGAGATCTACATAATATTAAGCATATTTGGTTTTAATTATTGATTGACAGATTAAGCGGTGCTGAATAATTAGGTTTGCCTACACTAACAAGGCAACTAAACACACATTTTCTAGGGGTGTAAAAAATAACCGATTTGAATCGGAAGTCCGGTTTTGACTCACTTTCTCTCCGTCTGTCTCTCTCTCTGTTTAACAGTCACAAAATTTGTCACAGTCACGTTTCGTCACGGTCAAGTTCGGTGTTGACACGAAGAACGGAAAAATAGACAAAACCGTTGCTGTTTTCAAAGTCGCATTCAAGTACACCGGTATTACAACAAACCTCACCACTCATTTGGTGAGACAACATGGTGAAATTGGCGATGAGGATGCTAGCACCGCTAGCCCAAAGACATGGCAGGACAAGAACACAGAAAACCAGGTCTTCTTTTAGCCAAAACTCAGCTAGAGCTAAAGTAATAACGGCTTCAACAACCCGGTTCATTGACTTAAGACTTAAGCCCATACCGTGTGGTGGAGAATGAGGGCTTTCTATTTTAATTCTATTAATCTATTTGAATGCAAGCAAAACATTTTTAGTATTAACTTATATTGAATCAACGTAAAATTATCTATTTTAAACAAGTAACTTGTATTATTTCCTACCCTATTATACTGAACCAAATTGTATCGAAATCCTACTGAATCGGTCCAATTTAAAATATCGTTTCTGAATCGTATCGTACCGCATGAATCGAGATACATATCGTATCATCATTTATTGGACAGATGCACACCCCTAATATTTACACTTTTACAGGCAGCCATATTAGTGTGGCTGCTATAGAACAATATTAGAGCTGCACCTAGTGTGAGCTTCAAGGCTATACAAGCAATATAATAGCATCTTTTCATCTCGTGTAAACAGCTAAGTCATGTTTTGGAGCATTGAGTGGTTTAGAAGTCTAAGGCACCAACACTATGGCTGCTTTGAATCATGTGTCATGCTGCTTTGCCATTGCCAGCCGGGGCCCTGAGAAAGCCAAATTGATTGTGCTCTCTGGGAGCGTAGATGGCGCTCTCTCCCAATCACTTCCAGTGTAATGCTGGCATCTGTTAGTTGATGTATCAGAGCTGGCGATCTTGAGCTTTCCTCAGAGAATGTCGTCTGTCCAGTGATGATGCAGCAGTTGGAAAAAGAGCTCTAATGGCTTACTTCACATGCGTCAAAGGAGGCGTGTGTTTGTTCTCACCCCACTAGTATCAGGAGCATTACAAATTATTGGTTAATTGGCCTTCCAGAAATATTGGGAGAAATCTGGGTTTATCAAAAATCAGGTTTTTATTTTCAGATGCAAACAAACGTATAATATCAGGTTTATATATCTGCCATCGGCCCTACCTGCACTCACTGGCATCAGCCATTGGAAAAACTCATTGGCTGATAGTTTTAATGTTATGGCTGATTTGTATATTTGCATAATTTCTGTCATTTGCATTATCACTTTTTTTTATCTTGAGCATACAGCTATGACAGGTGTCTCTAATACTCCTGTGGTAGTGATCATGAATTACTGTAAAGGGTTCCTGGCTGAAATTTTGAGAACTAATGCTCTATTTAATCTGTGTGTCATGCTGTGAGTCTTGTTCGGCTCTTTTTGGTGTAGGCGTGCGGAACATCACAGCACTGGGGAACCTGATATCCTGGCAGAAGGTTGATTACGACTTCAACTACCACCAGATGGAATTCCCCTGCAATATTAACGTGCTCATCGTGTCTGAGGGCCGATCACTCCTCCCGGTAAGGACTGCATGCCTACATTCTTCTCTCTTCCTCACACACTCGCAGTCAAACACTTTCAGACACCAGGGGGCGATTTAGGAGGGCAGTGTTCGTGATTTCAGCTGGGTGTGTGTGTTGGGTTTCAGCGGGCTCTCAGGAGACTGGCATGTGCACTGCAGGATGTTTCCATTGGGCGGTTTAAGAGTCTGATATTTCTGTTACAATCCACGGAGGCCGCGTCAGCTCCCTGGCTGGGCTCTTGGCGCAGCCTCACTCTGATGCTAACAACCTGTGGAATGTGCTGTGCTATTCCTGTGTACTGGCTCATGAGTTACCATGGCTGCAGCTGCAGTACAAGAACATAAAAAAGAGGCCAGTGCAGACCATTTGATGATAAAGACATCACTGTAGAGCTGACACATCTCAGACTAGTATTACCCTTTAAAAATACTGCTCATTTCAAAGTAAACACTTGCTTTATGGCTGTAAACAGTTGAGTAAACTTTTTGCTCCAGTGGAAGTTACCAGAGGTTAAGAAAAGCTGAATATTTGATCTGTTAAGGGTTTTATTTTCTCAATTTATCTTCTGCAGAGTGACTGCCAGGTGCATTTGCGACCCACTGTAAGCCCACCCAACTTGGAGGAGTACCTGAAGACAGTACAGTTATCACAGGGAACATCTCAGCTCAACAAGTATCGGGTGTACCTCACAGCAGCCCGCTCACTGGACTACAGCATATCTGAGCAGATCACTAAGGTCAGCAAATTCACCCTATTTACTAATTCTCCAAAAATACAAATATTTAACGAAGTTTAATTCAAGAAGAGAAAAAGGTCATTTTATGTTCATTACCTGTAAAGTGACATTTTAAAGCTTTTTAAAAATGTTACACTGAATAGTAATTTACCCAAACTCAAAATGAAATATTCTAATAATCAGAGTAACGGATAAATAATAAGAGTTGAAATGTCACTTTACATGTAATAAATAAAAAGTAACTTTTTGAATGAAGTTATGAACAGAACTTTTTTTCACACTTCTTTTTGAAGCAGCATTATTTCTCAGTCAAAACTGTAAGTCGTCTTGTTTTATAATTCCATGTTTTTAAAATAGCACATGATCTGTCAATTTGACATGCTCTGCTAATTGACTTTGCAGGAGGTTGAGGAGGACTTTGTTGAAATGCGAAAAGACGATCCTCAGAGTGTGTCTGCTGAGGACCTGCACAGGATGCTGATAGTTGCAAGGTGAGTTTGGTCATTTTCCTCTACGTGTTTTTCTTTGATTATTCAGCAGTTCTGCCTACTCGGACACATCAGATTAAATACACATTCTTCTATTTTCAGATTACTTTCTTTAAGTTATGGCCAGACATGTCTTTCAACAGAGAACTGGATCAAAGCCAAGCAGATGGAGATGCTCCGAATTAGCCGGACGCAGCAGCAGAAATGCATGAATGGCAATGAGCCTTAAACTAGCTGTACTAAGACTTATTAAAGTAATAAGTACATTGCAGTTAATGTGTTCTTGTCAAGTAATATTGTTTTTCTCTTTGTACAGCAGAGCTTTTTTTTTACTTGGCCATTTTAAAGGTCTTGACAATGGAGAAGATTAAATAAATTAGTATGTTTGAAAATATTTTGATAAATTGACACTTTTTGTACAAATATGTGCACATAACCCGCTAGTGTAAAAAAGTAGCACCCTGGCAATACAACCTGTTCTTAAATGTATTTGAAAAAGATTAAAGTTCATTTGCTATAAAGAAATGTTCTAATTTTTGAATGACAGCTCTCTGAATACCAAGTCTAGTTTAGCCATGTACTCCATAAATATTACAATGATGTGTTTAATAACCACAATCCAGCACATTGTCTTTGTGTTCAACCAGAACAAGGCAAAGATGAGTACCTCGCCTCACATACAGGGCCTGAATGTCTGGAATGCACCATAACTCAGCTCTGTGCATCAGACCACTCCCACTGTATCATCACAACAGACATAGGAAAGGGGCATTTGCACCACATGAGTTTACGTATTCTATGACTATGCCCTTAAGCAGTATAGAGAATATGCACAAAGATAACATTGTTCTGTTTATGTGACATTGTATTAAACAGGAAATTGGGTCAACATCATGACCTAACATCTAAAATGAATATACAGACATTGACAAAATGATTGGTACCTTTCTAGTATAGAAAGGAAGACCCACAACTGTCACTGAAATAATTTGAAACTGACAAAAGTAATAAATAAAAATATACTGAAAAGTGATTAATAAAACGAATGAAACTGGTCTGGACAAAAACGTTACCTCTGAAAACAATAATTTGACTACAGTGATGTGTTAAACTAAAAAGTGGCCTGTAATGAGCATCACAGATGTCTTCAGAGTTGTAATCAGTCAGTCTTGTCTGTTTAAAGATTAAAATGTAGTCGCTGTGCTGTTTGGTATCATGCTGTGTACCACACTGAACATGGACCACAGAAAGTTAAGGAGAGGGATGTCTCGGGAGATTAGAAAGAAAATGAAAAGCATGTTAAAGGTAAAGGCTCTAAGACCATCTCCAAGCAGAATGATGTTCCTGTGACTACAGCTGCACAAGTTTAAGGTCCACAGGACTGTATCCAGCCTCCCTGGATGTGGCCACAAGAGGAAAACTGATGACAAATTGAAGAGATGGATAATATAAATGTAACTAAAGAGCAGTGAACTCCAAAGTCAAGATACATCACTGTCAGCGAAAGTGGACTTCATGGACTAAGGCTGAGGAAGACACCACTGTTGGAAGTAAATCATAAAAAAGCGAGACGGGAATTTGTCAAAAGTCATATTGAAAAGCCACAAAGCTCCCAGGACAGTAACATTTTTACAAACAAGACAAAACTGGAGTTTTTTGATGTCACATCAGCTCTGTGTTCACAGGAAATGAAGCACTTAAAGAAAACACTTTACCTACTGTGAAACATGGAGGAAGCTCAGTTATGTTCTGGGGCTGCTCTGCTGTATTAGGGTGTTTTGAATCTGCAGGTACAATCAAATCTCAACACTATCAAGTCATTCTGGAGTGAAATGTGCTGCCCAGTGTCAGAAAGCTTGGTCTCAGTCGCAGGTTATGGGTCCTCCAACAGGATAATGACCCAAAACAAACGGCTAAACACACTCAAGAATGGCTAAGAGTGAAACATTGGACTAGTCTGAAGTGGCCTTCTGAGCCCTGATACAAATCCTATTGAACATCTGTGGAAGGAGCTGAATCATGTAATCTGGAGAAGACCCTTCAACCCTGAAACAGCTGGAGCAGTTTGCTCATGAGGAGTGGCCCAAAATAAAGAAGTCTTATTGCAGTTACAGCAATTGAGTGTACCTGCACAGATTGCAGTGATTATCTCAAAATGTGTAACAGCATATTAAATTCAGGGTACCATAATTTTTGTCCAGGCTGGTTTCATTAGTGAAATGATTCAGTTGAATCACAATTCAACAGCTATGTCTGATTTTCAGGAGTTAATGTTTAGTACATTTTTATTTATTATTACTTTTGTCAGTTTCAAGTTATTTCAGTGACCATTGTGGGTTTTTCTTTCTTTAATGAAAGGGTATCAATAATTTGACCACTTCTGTATAATAACACCACAACACACTTTTTCATAAACAGTGTGTTTTTCTTTCAACCTTCTGTGATTCACATGGCTTCGCTCAAACTTGAATAAAACAATTAAGATCAAATTAAAGTAAAACTAAGATACTATTCCGTAAACTAGACAATATTACAGCTGACATTAGATTACACTGTGTGGTAAAGTGAACTGTGACCAGGTGTATATATATTCATTTGTGCTTTACAGAGAAAAAAAATAGGAATATAATTGGTAGTGAACTGCTGATTGATTGGGAATGCCCTGCCTTGTGCCTGGTCAAGGGGTAGGGAACTCACTGTGACCGTGATCAGGATTAAGTGGGAAATAATGGATGAATAAACTGCTGATTGTGTTAGTCAAAATTGCTCAGGTCTTCATGCCTGCCACAAATGGTCTGTTTTAATTCCAGATTTGCAAAATGGCAGGGAAATAGGACTCTGATCACAAAATGGTCCAACTGTCATGGCAGATGCATGTTTCTGGTATTACACTCACAGTCATAATGGTAATATCATGCTTCAGTGCAATGGAATGTCAGGATAAAAGGTAGCATGGTACTATAATGACAACTGTACAACAATACAACATGTTTTAATAATATAATATTACTGCATCAGCATTGTACTGTGATGGTACCACATAAACATATTCAGAAGGAAAGACTATTGGCACATTAAGGTCGAGGAAACACAAGACAGGTTGAATAAATGTTCTCACACTGACAGCTATATGATAATTAAGCATTATTACCGTCCTGACAGTATTATGGTATGTGCATAAATTAGAGTATGATATTTTGTGTATTACTGCAAAATACCCTGCTAACAGTGTCATAGTAGTACCGCCTTATTTTTAGAGGATTAGTCCTGATTTTCTTTCTCTTAGACTAAAACTTATACTGATGTATTTTAATAATGAAGATGAAGAATGCCTAAAAAGGAGAAGTGATGCTGCAGTCTGATGGTTTCCTCTCTGTGATGCTGGTGGAGGAGAGCAGCTCAGCCATAATTGATGGTGATAAAAATAGGTCAGTGAGAAGCAGGCAGGCTGCAGGGCTTGTGATTCCTGTGTGAATGTGAAATGGAATCAAATGTGCTGCTGTTTATTATCAGACTGAACGTGGCTCATGAAACAAAAGACTTCAGATGTCAAGTCCACTAATACAAAAGAACCACCAAGCTAATGGAGCTAATGTGTGACCATCATCTCCCCATTACAAACTGGC
>BRDA01071129.1:11305-22000 GCA_036984385.1 Crenuchus spilurus | reverse complement strand
TTGTGTTTTGTTTTCATAGTCACAGTTTAATAAAACTATCTTATATATTCAATCTGCACGTGTGTCCGCATCTTGTCTGGAGCCATGCCTGACAGTATGCACTTCAAATTTTTCCAGGACCTCAGAAAAAGAGTTGTTGATGGTCCTCAGACAGGAAAAGGTTACAAAACTCACTCAAAAGAGTTTGGACTCCACCAATTCACTGTCAGACAATTTGATAAAAATGCAGAAAATTCAAGACCATTACCACCCTCCCCTGGAGTGGTCGATCAGCAAAAATCACTTCAAGAGCAAGGCATGTAATAGTCAGTGAGGTCACAAAAGACCCCAGGGTAACTTCCAAGCAATTGAAGGGCTCTTTCTCATTGGCTAATGTTAATGTTCATGAGTCCACCATCAGGAAGACACTGAATAACAATGGTGTGCATGGCAGGGCTGTAAGGAGAAAGGCACTGCTCTCCAAAAAGAACATTGCTGCTTATCTGCAGTTTGCTAAAGATCACAAGGACAAGCCAGAAGGCTATTGGAATAATGTTTTGTGGATTTTGCTTTAAATTATGTGTTCTGTTTGCCAAATGGCAAATAATGCATTCCAGCATAAGAATCGTATCCCATCTGTGAAACATGGTGGTGGTAGCATCATGGTTTGGGCCCATTTTGCTGCTTCTGGGCCAGGATGACTTGCCATCATTGATGGAACAATGAATTCTGAATTATATCAGATAATTCTAAAATAAAATATCAGGACATCTGTCCATGAACTGAGTCTCAAGAGAAGGTGGGTCATGCAGCAAGACAATGACCCTAAAAACACAAGATTAAGATTAAGATTCACCAATTTTTGCCAATGTGATTTTTCACACAACGGAATTTGACCTCTGCATTTAACCTTCCAGTCACAAGACCAGATCCTTACTACTAGGCCATGGCTGCCCCCAAGTTGTTCTAACAAAGAATGGTTAAATATACACAAAGTTTCCAGCATATCTATAGTGGTTAAAGCAAAAGCATAGTTCTTTTTCTTCAGATACATTTCATTTACTGCATATTTCACTTCTAATGTGTCTTTCATCACCCATCTGTGTATTGTCCACCGTAGGAACCACAGCACAAGCAATCTTATTTATCCCCCACGGTCATCACATTCTCAGACCTGGGTGAGACGTTGGTTCTGGAATGGTCAGTGTGAAGTCCAGAAGGCAGACTTTATTACAGCCATTGCACCGGTTCCCTCACTATGCTTTCTCGCTTTGACAGAAACTTGGATCACTCCAGACAACTTGGCGACTTCAGCAGTCCTATCCAAGGTTGACTGGCATAGGTGGCGACACCAGTTTGCTAAAAAGTGGCATTCTTTCCTCATTTCTTAATCTCATCTTTTGAGTTCCATGCTGTCACTGTATCTTTTCCTGTAAAACTTAATATCATTGTTATATATCATCCTCTTTATACTCTAGGCAACTTCATAGATGAGTTAGGCACTCTTCTCAGTCTCTTCTCCATGGATGGGTCCCCATTCATCCTCCTCGGTGACTTCAACCTTCTATCGGACAAGCTGCCGTCCACTTGCCTTCAACAAAACTATATCCACTGACAGAGATGGCAATATCTTGGACTTGATCTTCATCAGACCTACTCCAGCAGGTTCACTGCCCTGACCATCACTTTCTATCTTTCACTCTATTCCTCCCTACTTTTCCCTTTACATCTCTCCTTGTCCTTCCTTCTCCTGTCACAACCTATACACCATTTCTTCCACATCTCTTGCTCCAGCCAACCTGTCTACCCTTCCCAACCCTGACTCCTTTTCCTCTCTCTCTCTCTAGACACAGCCATCAATACTTTCCTCTCCTCAATCTCTTCTGTAATTAACAATTGCAAGATCTTCTCCACCTGCTCCCTGGTTGAAAGATATCCTTCGCAGTAACTGGAGAGAATTATGGAAAGTGGAGAGAAGATGGAGGAAATCCCAGCTTGACTCAGATCTTCACTCCAACCAGTCTCTCCTCTCCAAGTTCTCACTTGAAATCACCACTGCAAAAACACCCTTCTTCAGATGGAAACTGGGAGCATCATCATCAGAACCTCGCAAGCTCTTCAGCATCTTCTTCCTTCTCCTCAACCTCCCCCACCATCTTCTTCCCTTACTTGCAAAGATTTCATCACCTTCTTTTAGGACAAGGTTGATCAAATTCACTATTCTTTCTCCTCTGCCTACACTTTCTCCATAAATTCTCCTCATCATGCTCATAAATCACTGTTTCTCTTATCTGTCCACTACAGCTGTTGAAATCCAGCAACCCAACAACCCACTGGATCCCATACCATCAACACACCTCTTGTTCATCTCTCCTGACCTTCCACCTTTAATCTCTTCTATTATAAACACCAAGGTAGAGGAATTAACTCCCACTGGCTGTTCGAACATCAGAGTCCCTCGCAGTCGTCAAATGCAGAGTGAAGACCCATTTCTTTTTTGAACCCTTAAGAGAGCACTAGTTTATAACAGGGACAATGTTGGCAATTAACAGTGAGGGACTTTTGATTCTAAAAAGCTTCACCATGAATTGCTCTACCCAATCACTGACCAATGTGCTCTCACACAGAGGAATCTGACATCCACATTTAACCCATCTGTACACTGAAAAGCACAAATACATACAATAGTGAAAACATACACTAGTAAACACAGTAAGGGGCAGTGAACACATGTGCCCAAAGCTATGGCCAACTGGCAATTCAGTCATGTCTTGCCAGGGGATCAAACCAGCGCCCACAATCCCACGTCATGGTTACTCCCATTTCTAGAACTATCTCCAACAGTCTGGGACCTCAAGAACTTAGTCTTGACCACTTGGGTGCATGTAGAAATGGTCAATGATAAAAGCTGCAAGAGATTCTAACAGATACCCAAACAAAGATAAAAAAAAAACACTGAAAAAGTAAGTTTTTAATAGCAGTCATTATTATAACAAAAAGCAACTTTGACCAATTTTTAAGACAGGAGTGTAACATTACACTCAATTACTGTAGGACTCCTGAGGGGTGCTCGACTACCTTAACCTAGCAGTGAGCTGTGAGCATGCTCACGGGCAAAATGCTAGTGGCCAAAGGCAGGACATCTGAACTTGAGTTCTTAAAAAGCACCTCAATGTCCCTGGTGGACTGGACCACTGGATCAAAGCAGGAACCCTTTGGTCTACAGTGTAACAAGGTGTACAGTCTGTGTAGTGCAGGATTATCACAGGCATTACTGTCTTTTTGCTGTGCAGTTTGCAATAATGTGGTGTTATTATATCTAATTACACAATGTCATGAATTAGATTTACATTTCATTTACATTAATCAGCCACTTCATTAACACCACCTTCATTAATACTGTCCACTTTGTAGTTCTACCATTACATAATATAGTCCATTTGTTTCTCTGTACACTTTGTTCTGGACCCTCACAGCTTAGTGTATTATTTGTGGTGTCTCATTCTCAGTAATGATGATGATGTGGTGGTGGCGTATCAGGACACCTCAGTGTCACTGCTGAAGCCAACAGCATCCTAGGGAGAGCATCCTGTGACTAATGAAGGACTACAGGACCAACACAAACAGATGAGAAACAGATAAGCTTCTTTCTCTGACTATACATCAAGCTGGACCAACAAGGTAGAAGTTGACATTGAGTGGACATATTGTTTAAAACACACTAATGCACTACCCACCACTTCAATTTTACTGCGAGAAATGATGTGTGCTCTCTTGTAAGTAGAGCACTGTGATATGGCCAAAAATTTTATCACAATAAATGTTTCTATATTGATCAATCTTGATAATTATCATAATATTACATTTTCTATCACTGTCATAGTTTTAAACACTATCTTTCTAAAAACATCAGACTAAACACATGAAATGTTACTATTTAAAATATAAAAATGTTTGTAGGAGCCAAATGCTTTCTTTACGGCTTTAAACATTGCCAGTTATTACATTTAAATGGGACACTGTTACTTTAAGCTGTACGTGTGTGTGTCCGGCTGGATGCATTGAAAGGATGGAGGAGAAAGACGTTTCTCACACAAACAGACGAGCATACAGCGATCTCGTGCATTTTGGCAGCACTGGTGAGGAGGAGCTAACAAGCAGCAGTATTAGACTTCTGAACTCAGTGTCAAGCTGCTTAGACATGAAATGTAAATGAACATTAGTACTTATCAAATTCTATTGTGCCGGCTTATCATCGTCATCAAGGGAAAAATTATTGTGAAAAAAATCGATATCGTTTTATCGCCCAGCACTACTTGTAAGGATCCTGAATATTGAAGAACAGGGTGAAAAAGTATACAGAGAAACAGTTTCTAATTGTAGAACTACAAAGTGACAAAAAATGAATGAATGAATGTTACAGTTATATAGCCTTTCTCAAACCCAAGGACATTTTACAATTAATGATCCATTTGTACACTTAGAACTCAACCACACGCCGGTGACAACCAGCAGCCAATCGCGCACAGTGTATGCTCAATCAAAAGGGACCATCCTCCTGGTGGACAGTATTGAGCACCCAGGGCACAGTGCCAATCATATCTGGCCATATACACATACATTCATACACACACCAGGGTCATTTTAGACTAGCCAATTCACCTGATCTCCATGTTTCAGGACTGTGGGAGGAAACCCACACAGACACGGGGAGAACATGGAAACTTTCATGGCTTTGTAGACCAACATCAGGGGTTTGAACTGATGGGCAGCTAAAGGCAAGCAGTGAAGAGACTCAGCAGACGAGGTAAATGACTGAAATTCAGCGCACTGAAGACGAGTCATGGATTAGTTGCAGGGGCCTGATGGCACACATAAGGCGTTCAGCCAGGAGGGACTTGTCAAGTCTAGAAATGAGGGATTGATCAAGCACCTGTGTGGCCTCCATTGAGAGAAAAGTTTGAATTCTCCAGATGTTGTAAAGGAGAACTCTGCATGACTGAGTCAGGTTTGCAACGTAAGTCAAACATGATAGTTGGTCATCTACAATTTTGTGATTATACCACAGTTCTGTTATCACTATTTATTGTTAGATTTTAAGATAAAAATGATTAGTTTGATACAATGAGGTAAAGAAGTTCCTCCAACAGAAACACTGCTCCTACATCATCATCAGACTGTGTGTATCAGTTATAATAGTGAAGCAAAATTATTCCCCAATGACTGTTTCACAAAATAAACTCGCATGTATTGATTTGAAAGATTTTGGTGTAAACTATGAGTGTTTCGTGAAACACCATTTTAGGCTAATCTGTCGTTCATTCATATATCTGTTAAGTCGCTCTCTTTGCATTTCTGATTTGTTGATGGTAGTAAAACTGACGTTCATGCTGTTGCTCTTCAGCTGAGCTGTAAATACATAACAGACCTGTTGGGATTGGATTAATTTATCAGGACATCAGTTTTTATCATTTTAGATGTCTCCTTAATGTTGAATCTCCTGTTTTCATGTCTGAGTTACATGATAATGTGATCACAGTTCATTTGTACCTGTAGCTGTGATTATAATCACTTACATACATGTATCTTATACAGAATCTCATCTTTCTTTTGGATTGTAGTTTCTTTTTCTTCAAAAGTTTTAACATTTATTGTTTTTTGGTTGTTCAAAACTAAATACAGCAGCCAAAACTCTTTATTTTCCAACGGGAGACATCTGCTTGGAGATTTGTATCAGACAGGACTAAAATGATCAGAAGAGCTCTGAGTGAACTAAAAAGCAGTAGATAATTTAGTCTGTAAATTTCCCAGAGGACAATGGGAAAAAAAGACTTATGGTGCATCTGGATAGGAATAAAATCACAAAGGAGCTCCTGTAAAAGAAGAAATTACCCTAGGACCCTCTGCACTTTATTTCCAGTCTGAACAGAACTTAAGAGTCCAGTTGCTTGTACTGACTTTTTGTCATACCACCTGCCAGTTCTATTGCCCTGATGACTCTAGTTTGTGCTGTGTGATTAGAACCTTTGGACTGTTGAGGATTACTGTAACTTTATACTATCTTTCTGTTCTATGTGGTGTATGTGGTGGAGTCATACTTAAAGAGCTTTGGTCAGAGTGCCATTATTGTACAATATTGGTTAGAACATCTCCCAGCCAATCAAATTGTGGGATTGTAACTGTGGTATAATACAAAATCTATGTTTATAGTATGAAATCTGATGTTGTGACCCTTCAGGTTTCAGTACTGACCAATGAAATAAGCATCCAAAGCTGTCAATGCTAACGACTAGCTAATACATCTCCAAATTACCCCCAAGAAGTAGATAATTAATAACAATGCAAGGTGATATGGCTTCTATTCTCCTTTTCTCCACTGTAATTGCAGAGAGGTACATTGTAACTCGACATGGCAGCTGGAGTTTCATCAGTATATCCAAGACAGAAGCAGAGGATTAATGAAGCTCGGCAGAAATATGAATCTGTCATCAGCCCAGCAGATCTGTCCCATGTCCTGCTCCGTCACGTTCTCTAATAAGGATTAATTTCCCACCGCGTTTACACCTGTAGCTAATGGGATGGGCCTGGCCACAAGGTGCGCTCCAATCAGATCTCTCAGCAGAACAGACATCTCCTGCCGTTCACTGCAGAAGGTCATTTGTCTCCAAGATGGGCGAGCCATCAGCTTTGGGAGAATCTTAATAGAGCGATTTGAGAGAAAAGAGCATGATATAAATATGAGCTCTTTTTTATTGATATAAAGTGACCCATTCAAGTGCAAATAGCAAATCAATGGAAGAGCCGAATGCTTGGTTTAATGTAGCCCATCTGCCTTCCTGTGTCATCAGTATGGTCATGAGCCTTAAAAGCAGCAATTTCTGCCTTGTGCATGGTTTTAGTTCAAGAAGTAGCTAGGATATAAAAGTACTAAAATAAAATGTGTTCAAAAGTTGGTGAAGACATTTTGGGACCCTTGGCTAAGGACAAGAACATGGCCCAATGGATTCAGGTTATTATATATAAAATAAATGCCTAATTTTAACCTACTCAGGCTATTGATTAAGAAGCTCACTTGACCTTGCTGAGTTACCTTGCTGTAAGGTGGTAGTAACTTCAGATTCCTGCAGATGGCACTGCATGTGGATGATCAGGCTATAAATACCTGCAGGCTGTGTAACAGGATGCCCCCCTTTTGCACTTATGAAAAAAAACACTGACAAAAAACACTCTGAAAAAAAACACTGACAAAGTGCCCTTTAGAATGGCACAAAGTGTCCTGTTAGTTGCCCTTCAATATGGGAAAATTATTGAGTGGCCCCTTTTTTGCAATAAATAATGATGCTGTGCCCTCTAGAACAAGAAAGATTAATAATCTGTCTTAATGAGTCACCTTATTTGGTTCCCTTTCCAATAGAAAAGGATGCATTAGATGTCGTATATTGCACCGCTACAAGACAGTATTCCAAACTGAGCTCTTTTCAGTAAAGAAAAATGTGATGCTGTGCTCTATAGGGTTCTCCTACAATTGTACATGATGAAGTGTCCAGGTAGGTGCTAAAAAAGAAAGAAGGAAAGAAAAAGGACAGAAGGAAGAAAGAATAAAATAAAAAAGAAGAAAGAAAAAGGATAGAAGAAAGAAGTGAAGGAAAAAAGAAAAAGAAAGAAAGAAAGAAAGAAAGGAAGGAAAAAGAAAGAAAGAAAGTGGATGAACAATAAAAAAAATAAATAGAAGAAAGGAAGAAAGAAAACAGGAAAGAAATAAAGAAAGAAAAAAAAGAAAGAAAAATTATAGAAGAAAGCAGAGAAATGAAGGGGAAAAAGAAAAAGAAAGAAAGAGGATGGAGGGAAGGAAAACATTAGACAGAAAAGCTAATTGAAAGAAGGGAAAGAAAAAGAAAGAAAGAAACAAAGGATGGAAGGAAAGTAAGGAAGAAAGAAAAAAGAAAGAAAGAAAGAAATAGTGAAGACAGAAAGGCTAATAGAAAGGAATGAAAGAAAGAAAAAGAAAGAAAGAAAGAAAAAGAAAGAAATGAAGAAAAAAGAAAGAAAGAATAATGATAGAAGAAAAGAGAGAACTGAAGAAAAAGAAAGAAAGAAAGAAAGAAAGAAAGGAGGAAGGAAAGGAAAAAAGAAAAAAGGGGAAAGCAGAAAGAAAGAAAGGATAAAAGAAAGGAAGGAAAAAAGAAAGAAAGAAAGAAAGAAAGAAAGAAAGAAAGAAAGAAAGAAAAAGGATAGAATAAATTAAAGAAAGAAAGGAGGGAGCAAAGGAAAAAAAGAAAAAAAGGAAGAAAGAAAAAAGTGGAAGAAGAAATGATAAAAGAAAGAGAAAAAGAAAAAGAAAGAAAGGGGGAAGAAAGAAAGGATAGAAGAAAGAGAATAAATGAAAGAAATAATAAATATGAGCTCAGAGATGCAGAAGGAGAACTCAGAGTAATATTTTAAGCACAATTGGATCATTTTACAGAAGAAAAGAGCAGGAAGTCTGGCGCACTCATAGGTCGTCGCCTGTGGTGAGGATTTATGAATCATCTCTTCAGAAACAATCACAAAACAGGCGTTTGGTGACAACATGTCAAACTGTATCTTTGCCATATAAAAGAGACTGATTATAATGTTTTAATGCTGCTTAAACAAACAGATGCAGTCATTTGTCTTACAGTTGGCTTAATGTTACTGTTTAAAGCTGTACACGCTTATTACAGCATTAATTCAGAAACAATTATACATAATTATACTCTATAAACACCTCTGTTGTAGCTCCACTCACGGCCCACTTTATTAGAAACTCCTCTTTTGTAGCTCCACCCACTTTCCACTTTATCAGAAATTCCTCTCTGTAGCTCCACCCACTGTCCACTTTATCAGAAACTCCACTCTTGAAGCTCCACCCAATATCCACTTTATCAGAAACTCCTCTCTTGTAGCTCCACCCACTGTCCACCTTATCTGAAACTCCTCTCTTGTAACTCCACCCACTGTCCACTTTATCTGAAACGCCACTCTTGTAGCTCCACCCACTGTCCACCTTATCAGAAACTCCTCTCTTGTAACTCCACCCACTGTCCACTTTATCTGAAACTCCTGTCTTGTAGCTCCACACACTGTCCACTTTATCAGAAACCTCTCTTGTAGCTCCACACACTTTCCACTTTATCAGAAACTTCTCTCTTGTAGCCCCACCCACTTTCCTTTTTATCAGAAACTCCTCTCTTGTAGCTCCACCCACTTTCCACTTCATCAGAACCTTTTCTCTTGTAGCTCCACACACTTTCCACTTTATCAGAAACTTCTCTCTTGTAGCTCCACCCACTTTCCTTCTTATCAGAAACTCCTCTCTTGTAGCTCCACCCACTTTCCACTTCATTAGAAGTGTATATGTAAAGTATATGTAAAGTATATGTATATGTAAAGTTCTCTTGAATATGTAAAGTAGTGGGCTTGTGGTCACAAGCTGAGCAGTGATTAATGAGACAGAGGAGGCTGATAAACTAGGAATAGATATACGTAGTGAAGCTGTAACGTAGATGGAGCTCAGAAAGGACAGAGCGTTGGTAATAAAGTGCTCATTTTACACTATAATTATGAAATCCTTCACAAACATTCACCGGGATTAAAAACTGCTGCTACAGAGTCCACGCTGACGGCCATTATGCAGCTGACATCTATTAATGCAGCTGTATTAACCACCATAAGCAACATTTGTTACTGGGGAGTTGTTATTGAATTCACTGCGAGGGTGAATGATGATATCTGTGGCAATAACCACACACTGTGCCTTTCAGAACGACGGCTATTCCTCATCCGTCCACTTCCGTGTGGTTTCAGGCCATAGTTTGATTTATATTTCTATAAAGACACGAGGGAGGAAAGCGCCTGTAGGAGCAGAGCTGAGCGCTATCTGCGTTCCTCTTGCTCTTTGTGCTCGCAGCAAAAACAGGGGGAAATAGGGACATAGCTCAAAGGCTGATGGCTTTCTGCAGGAGTTTCCAGCAGTGAATAAGTTTGCAAAAAGCCCCCGAGAACATGCACTTCGGCCTCATTGCAGCACTCGAAGCCTGTCTGAAATACTTTCTCGACACCTGGGGCACGTCCACATATCACATCACTGGACTCTGCTCTGAACTCCTGCTATAATCCAGCTCGGACACTCACCATCAGCACAGTCATTAGAGATGGAAGGAAATAAGTTCCAAGTCAGGTCTGAAGAGGGGAAAACGACCAGAACATATGACTGCTGTTATATTATCATGATTGTTTTGTGCATATGGACAGCCATCATGCATCATTTCCATTTACTTCATTACTCCTGTACCATCATACTTACAAAAAAAGAATGCAATAAAGTTCATTTTTTGTTCATAATTTAATTAAAATAATATTTTATATTTATTACACATAAAGTAATGGCTGCACATGAACATCATGGTCAGTAGGAGTTTTGACACTGTGAGCAGGTGCTTGTATTACTGGGTCTGGTGTTCCTCACCTTCCTCTTCACAATATCTCATAGACTCTTGGTGGGGTTCAAGTTTTGAGAGTTGGCTGCCAATCTGTCACAGTAATATGATGGTCAGTAGTAGTGTTGGCACTGTGGGCAGCTGCTGGGCATCTCCATAAAGCTTGTCATCAGATGGAAGCATGAAGTGCTCTAAAATCTCCTGGTAGATGTTGACTTTGGACTAAACACAGTGGAGCAACGTGAAGTACGAAGGTAGA
>BRDA01071124.1:0-34934 GCA_036984385.1 Crenuchus spilurus | reverse complement strand
AGAGAGAGAGAGAGACAGAGAGAGCAAGAGAGAGAGAGAGACAGAGAGAGAAAGAGAGAGAGAGAGACAGAGAGAGAAAGAGAGACAGAGAGAGAAAGAGAGAGAGACAGAGAGAGAGAGAGAGAGAGAGAGAGAGAGAGAGAGAGAGGGAGATGGAGAGTGAGCGAGCGAGCAGGGAGAGAAAGAATGAATGCAAAATTTCCAATCAGTTCCGGATGAGTTTGAATGTGGCGCATTTCAAAGCTCCAAAGTTCGTGAAATTAATTTGTAATAACTTCAAATATTTGATGAAGTGCACGCAGGCGGAACTGTGTACACACGGCCGGGGAATCGAGGGTCTTAAATATTTCCTGATGTGGAAAAATGCGTAATTAACGTAGGATTTCATCCTGAGTAAACTATAATTGAGTTCGGGATGAGAAACACGAGAGACGCTGCAAATCCATCTCAGCAATCGGCATCAGCCTCACAGCTGTGTGTGTCTTGGGACTACAACTCCCACAAGAAGCTTTTTTTGTTTGCTTGTCTTGTCTGTCCTGCTCTGTTGAATGAATAGCTGAAGGTTTTTGACATCAAACGTTTCCTTTAGACAGCTAGCATAACAGGCTGTGATGGACTGAGGTTGATTTAATGTTTATGCTCAGTTCTGACAGATTCATGACAGTGAACAGTCACGATAGCCAGAGATATTAATTGCAGTACTTCTGTGCTCAACGGGCTATGATACGTTCTTCCTCATCGCTCTTAGCATGTGTTTCCAACGCTAACCCTCTTTCAGAGAACATGACAAATCGTTCACTTTAACCATCAGTCACTCGCCAAACTGTTCTGCACCTGAAAGGTTGACATGTAAAATAGAAAGATTTATTTGTAAAGCCCTCTATAAACAACAGTAACCAAAGTGCTGTACTTAGAATCACAACAAATACATCCATCCATCGTCTTATCCGATTAGTCCTGATCAGGGTCACAGTTAGTCCCCTACCCCCTCAACGGGTGCAGGGTACGGCGATACTGACTATCCTAGCCAAGCTCAGGACAGGGCGCCAATTCATCACTGAGCTCACACATACAGACAATTTAGAGTACCCAATTCCCCCTACCGCCATGTTTTTGGACTGTGGGAGAAAACCAGAGTCCACAGGAGACCCAAACAGACATGGGGAGAAAAAGGAAACTTCACCCAGATGGGGACTTGAACCCAAAACATCAGCACTGAGAGGCAAGTACACAGTAAATCTGCCAGTGTTAAATCAACACTATTAGAGTTAAATTAACACTGTGGGTGTCAAAAAGTAACACTCTCAGTGTTGATTTAACTCTAATAGTGTTGATTTAACACTGGCAGATTTACTGTGTATGCTAACCACCAAGCTACCATGCCACCCACAATAAATACACAGATAATTAAAAAAGAGATAATTAGTCACATAAAGTGCTGAAATGGTGAGTCAAAAATAGTAAAACACCAATAAGATGTGTGATGTGTGATGAGGCAAAGTCTATGAACTGGCCTCTCAACCTGGGCCTGGCATTTCACCCCTAATGCCATACACCTGGGGCTGATTAGAGATGGAGCTCCAGGAGCATAAAGGGGCTATGCTCACATGCAATGGAGAGACGTCTGAGCTGAGCACACCTATGTAGGGGAAGCACACCTGGTTTACATCCCGCAAGGGCAGAGTTGAAAGACTCAAGCTAAGTGAAGTGTTAGAACCTTCTCATAGATGCTTAGTTCTGTTGTTTGGGTGCTTGGTGACTGAGTTTGTGTTGACAGCATGTGTTAATAAAGCACTTTTGAGTTGCTCAAAAAAGCTAGAAGTCTGAACTTGAACACCGTTTTCTGTTTAGTGTTTTATTTAAGATGTCCGAATTCTCAGTGAACTATTTAATTCTCTATATAGAACACTATAATGTTACCCATAGTGGACCATAAATACAGTGTACAGCCGATGTACACTACTTACAGTTTAATATACCACAATGCATTGTGGTTTAATCACAGCAGAGATTGCGAATGAATCCGCTGGAGAGAATTTTGTGTAATGTAATATATTATTATTGCTTATTACTGATATAATTATTGGCATTTTGCTCAATTTTATTGATGAAATGGGAACATGGAAGTTACTATAGAGTCAATTATATTTTAATGTTGCCAGTAGCCTCCATTTTTGATTTCTTTTTTTGACCATTTCTTTTTTCATTTTTATTTTTTAATAAAATTATAATATTCGTATAATATAATACTATATAATAGATTGTTTGTATGGCAAATAGTCACTATGATTTGTTTCCGGTGTAAATAAGTGTCTGAATTCACTCTCTTGTGCTAAATAGTGGTCAGTGAATGAGTAAATAAGTGGACCATTTCAAACGCAGCTTAGGTCTGTATGTGGTCTCTAAGCTAAGCTCTAAGCATTTCTGTCTACTGGGCTATTTTAATATAGTCATAACAATTAGCATGAACTTCTTACAATGCTAGTTGTCACAACTTATAATTATTAATATTGCAATCAGTGAATTAATAGTTCACTAGCTTATTATATAGAATTTCAATTAGTCAGAAATACAGGAGACTGTAGGTGGTCTAGCTTATTTTAATGTGTTTTTTTTTGTCATGATTAATATTGCAGAAATTCTTTTACACTACAATTGTTTGTGCTACACCTACACCTGTTCTGCTGGAGAGTGGATGAGGGTCTGAATGTTCTGGAAAATGGCTGAAACTTGTACAGAACATGTTCTCTGTCTCTGCAGTCATATTCTCTGATGAATTATAATGAACTGAAGTGGATTTGAAGGCAGGCGTATAATGTGAATAATTTTCCAATCACTTCAGTTATCCTTCAGCGGCTCAAGAGCTTAGATGTAAAGAGGTGTGTGTTTGTGTGTGTGTGTGTGTGTGTGTGTGTGTGTGTGTGTGTGTGTAGCTGTATGCAAAAGTTTGAGCACTCAAATGACACATTTTGTTAATTTTCTAAGACAAAATATGTAACATAATAGTAGAAAATCAATTAAACATTTTTTTTCAATAAAACTGGTAAGCTGTCATGATTTTTTGTGATGTTGGGGAAACACAAAAAGTTAGTGAGATAGAGTGACCTTAAGATTATGTTACGGTTATGTATTTTCACAGAAACAATAAGACAAATTAGGTGACTATTGAGTAAAGTTTCACGTTTCATGGCTTCAGTACTAAAAAAGCAAAATATGGGTTTGTAAACATGTCTTGGATGATTGACTCTATCTGAGTTGCATGGAGGCATGTGTAAATACTTAGACAAAAGCCTATCTTTCATATTTGCAAAGGAGCTTAAAAAGGTTTAAATTTTTCTTACTGGTCCTCTGATAAAGAATGATGAGTATTTGTTTTTATTCTGTCTTCAGTTTATGCTAAATTGCATTCCTGCTCTTTTTTGAGACATCTGTACCACATCACGCCTCTTCATTGTGTTTCTTTTTTATGTTGGCATCAAAAATAAAAATATCTGTCAGTCACTAGTTTACAACACGGGCTGCTTGTGAGTTATCATTTTATTACTGCTGTCAGGGACATATTACAATGCCAACAGTTGCTATGGAGAGGAAAAAAAATCTAAAAAAGTAAATCCACCTTTGTTCTCTAAATGTCAGGGATTGGAAAGTGCTCAGGTACATTCTGTCTTCTTTTAAAGAACATTTCAGCTAAAGTCCTTGAAAGATCTCAACACATTAGGAGGGTTTTTTGTGATTGTCCAACTATTCTTGTTAATCAGATGCAGTTTGTTTGTTTGTTTATTCATTTGTTGTATATTTTCTCAATTTTTAAAGAAAACTTTTGTTGAAAACTGGCATTGCTTTGTGCTGTTAATGTCAGGGACGGTGATGACATTACTAAAGAGTGAAGACTGACAGTAAAAAAATGAGACTGCTGTTAAAATTACTTACAGCTACAGCACTCAGATCTACAGTGAGAGTCTAAATGGATTATCTGACTAGACTGACAGACATACCAACCAACTTGCATCCAGACAGACTGACCAACCAACAGACTTCCAGACCGACCAACCAACCGACAGACAGATATCCAGACAGAAAGCCAGAATTCCAAACAAACAGACCAACCAACAGACTTCCAGACAGTCCGATACACAGACAGTCAAATTGATAGACAGACAGACAGACAGACACAAGTATTGGAACACCTGCTCCTTCATTGTTTCTTAGTAATTCAATGGTAAAATAGTTTATCCTGCTTTTGTTGAAGTAACTGTACTGTCCAGGGAAGGTTGGGGTATTGCTGTGAGGATTTGATTGTATTCAGCCACAAAAGCGATTGTGAAGTCAGGATGTTGGATGATCACCACCCCCACCTCATCCGCAAATCCCCAGCTCATCCCAAACGTATTAGATGGATAGATCGCCATCATTCCACAGAAAACTGATGCAAGCATTTGTAGAAGAGCAGAAGCTACAGGTGTAAAATCTCCTGCTGGAAAAAAAATGAAAAATGAAGTACATTTACACCTTTGAATTTATTAAGAGTTTGGATTTTGTTTACTTTAATATTCATGCTGAGATTTTTCTGATAAAGTTTAAAATCCTGGTCAGAGGCTGTTTGGTGCTCAGATGAGGCGATGGCAGTTTTGTTTATAGAGAGAAAAGAATAATCAGTATCTCCTTAACATCTCAGCAGTTTCGTCTAGACAACAGTGAGATCAGATGGAAACATAAATGAGTCTCAGACCTGCTGTTTGCATCTTACTTGTGAAATAGCAGCTTTGCTGCTCTTTTTCCTGGGGACCAAGACCTCAGTAATCTCACACGTGTCTTCTTGAGTTTTAGTTCAGATTTAAATAAAGTCTCACACTGTTCCCTCAGATTTAATGTACGTGTGTTTATGCATATTTAGAACTTTAAAAAGTAGTGAAAGAACTTTAAATGTATGCAAAAACATATAGGTCGCTAATTGCTGCAATAGTGATGTAATAGCTCTTGCGTTCCAGGTCATTAAATCTGGTTAATTTGCACTGATGAAGTACCACAGCACATCTTCAGTGGTTCCTGTGATGGAGTGATGTTCTGGGCTGAACTGGTGTGTTTTTCTGTCCCTAGTGGTTAATTTCTGCAGTGAATCTATTGTTAGAGCCTGCTGATTAGCTCCAGGTGGTCATGCAGCGGGGGTCTGAGGAAGAGCCGCGAGACCTAAACTAATAGTGTATCTACTGGGAACCACAATCTGCCTGAGTGGAAAGTTCTAAATAAAGCAGAACAGCTAACACACAGCACAGCTGGCCTTGTTAGACAGGCTGATCATTTGGCCTGGAAGTGTTAGGTCAAAAGATGCTAATAAATGCTAATTTGAACTTGTAGCAGTGACACATTTTAGATTACAGACTTACAGGCTGAACAATACAACTCCATTCAGTTCAATTACTGATATTAGCCAACAAAAAGAGAGAGTCCCTGTGAACATGAGCAAGAATCTCTGAGAGCAACCAAGACTAAACAGACACTGGGGTCATACAGAGGAGATTTACCAAAGACTCAGGCGAACGTCTGGAGGTCTATTGATTGTTTTGAATATATTTAGTAGAGGTGTGTCCAAGGCAGATACAGAAGACCAACAAGCAGAACTGGAGTTAATGGAGCACATGTTAGAACTTAAGGTCAGGAAAAATAAGAAATTTAAGAAGGAAGTGAGACAAAGTATTGATTAAAAATTCTGGAGTGTCCATTAGAGAGACCTGGAGGATAAACATTATGTGAGGTCACCAGAAGGTCATAAATATGACAAATATAGTTAGATAGACATATCTCAATGCTGTCAGAGGAAATAAAAAGGGGGGGATTATTTATTTTAATTTTAATGTAAAAATTTTATTACAGTAAGTTTTGGATCATTTCTATTAGCTCATTCATTAAATGACACAGAACATAAAGAGTAACTTAATAATAATAAATAAATAAATAAATAATAGTTCACAAACAACAATAAATGTTTAAATTCTATGTTTTAGAGTGAAATAATAAAAATGCCATATATATTATACTGTTGTCAGTGATAGATTTTTATCTTTTGATCTATATTGTAATTTATACTTAATATCTTTATATTATATCTTTTTTTGTATGGAATAGTTGCAGATGTAGTAAATATAAGAATTAGCAACTATTGCCAACTGAGCCTGAGCTTTCCTACTCTCTGGTTAAACAATTTCATTAACAAGCTGAAAACTGATTAATTGTTAATATTTGTGATGGAACCCTGTAAGTTCTGTCTTCAGGAGACTTAGTTGGCATGTCACGATAATAAAATTTTAGCTGACAATTATTTTCAACATAAATAATCACAATTACTTATTTAATTCTCATTTTGTTGGACAACTTTTAAAGGACAAGCCTAAAATGGGCCGATTAGCTGACCAGATGTCCTGCTTCCTGTTTGTCATTACTCAGTAACTGACCACACATGCAGCAAATAGTTCAAATACACAAACATTGCTGACTGCTGCCCTCTTAAGCTTTAATAACACCAACAATTAGAACGTTTACTTTCATAAGACTTTTCAACATAAACTGCTGAAAATACAAGTTCTATTGCAAAATGCACGTGATTGTGAAAGATGGCATTTGTGGAATATGATAGTGATTATGCAAGATATTCACAATCAGGCCATTATGTAATAGCCCTTTTAGTTAGGGGAACATAAATGTATCAGATTGTTTTGTAATGAATGTATTTGAAGTTGTATTGATGCCATTCACCCCGTCCTGTTTCCAGACTATTACATTTATATTACTGCTTGAAAAAGTTCAGTTAAGACACAAATCGACTCCTTTCTCCTTGAAAAGTCAGTGTAGGAAAGCTTTAAGATTCACAATTGAATCTTAAGGGCCATGTAGGACCTTTATGTGAAAATTTACATTGTTTGCATATTGGGTGTGTGCTTGTTTGTTGACAGTCTTTCTGAATTATGATTGGTGGAGAAAATGGTCTAATGTTTCTTACCCCAGCAGCTCTATGAGTGATCAATAACATCACACAGTGAAAGCTACAGGTTTAAATTAGCATCTACACAGTTAAATGGACCTTCAGTACAGAAGCTAAATGCTAATTTAGTGATTTAGAGCTGATGATTTTGCTGTGGTGCTTTTGTATCCTCATAAAGAGCTTTAGGACGCTGGAGAGATGTTCTCAGAAGCTTCCTGACCGAGTCGATGGGGGATTTCAGCTGTTCTTTTTTAGAGCACTGCAGGTTTTAAGTGTTTATCCCCCTTTCTCTGAATTGCTTGTTTATGTGGCCCTCGTTTTCTTTCTGAGCGCTTTTTTTATTATTGATCCATCCATTCTTCCTGAGCACATCAAAGGAAAGAGAATGCTTGAAATTTCCCACAGTCACTATTAACAAAATTACAGCCTGCTCTCAAGGAGCCAGGAGCACATCTGCCTCCTTCTTTCACCTAACGCTCCTCTGACACACGTCTCCACAGAGACTTTCTATCGAAAGCAATAGTTTGTCAAAATATAAATTCATACCATAAATTCACCAACGTACCTCAAATGTAGTTGAATTACCAAGTAATGCTTGGCCCCCTAAGATTGCTTCTTTTACAATAGAGCTATGAGGCTACTGGAAGCTTTTACTCCATCGATTAGCATTTACCAGACTCAGTTATCACATATTTGCTAATTAGCCTAAAATAGACACTATTTTAAACTGTATATTTAATGGTGACAGAAAAATGCATATTGTAAATGTAATTTTTGCTGAACGATCACTTTAAATTTAAAACACGTACATAAAAGGGCGGGGTAATAAAGCACTGTTCTCCAGCACATTATAAAGCTCTATGTGGCCTGAAACTCCTGGGTGCTTTGCGGTTTTGTTGAAAGATAGTTTAATGTGTAATCAATGCTGATACAAATGGACTTTCTCAAACAGGTAATTAAAAGCCAATAGAGGTGCAGGGCCTCATGCATAACGTTTGAAAGTTGGGGGCAGATTAATAGATGAATAAATGCGGCTATGGCTCGTCTGTCCACCCATTCTAACAGCGCAATGAATTAATAGCCCTCTAAACCGCCCTGGAGATACACACCCATTGATTTACATTGCGTAGTGTCAATTAGTCCCTTCATTTAGCTCCTCCTGGTGCAATTACCTCTGACGTGCTGCATAAAGTTTAGCTTAATTTCTGTTTGTTGTGGTCCTAAAAAGAAAAAAATCCATTAAGTCACCATTTATATGCAGATGAAGACTTAGTCTGCCTCTAGGTGTATTCCATCTACTGTTTCAGACCTGGATTTGTAGTCTGGCTGATTTGTACTCTCACCATTAAAGGGCTTATGTCAAGACAAACTGAACTTTTCCTTTAAAGGACTTTGATGTAGTATATAAACAGTATATAAACGTACCTTTTAAATCTCCAGTCCATACAGTCGACATATGGACAATGAATTGCCACTGAAATGTCATCATTTTAACATAAACCCTTTCAGTCTATAGCAATGTAGCAACGTTTAATCACCATACAGCAGTTTAGCCCCACTTGCTCAGACTGAAACAGTTTAGCCCCACCTATCACCCTACAGCACCCCCACACACACACACACATACATTTAGCATACAGTTATTTAAGCCTATTCAATCTTCAGCAGTTCAGCCCCACTCATTCAACCCAGAGGACTTTACACTCCAGCAGTCAGTGTACATCAGTTTAGTCCTGCCTGCTGAGCCTACAGCAGTTTAGCCACGCCCATTCAGCCTAAGGTAGTGTAGCCCCACCTATTCAGCCTACAGCAGCTTAGCTTTGTTCATTCATCCTACAATTTTTCAGCCATGCCCATGCTGTATGTATGGCATAGCATTAACAATCCTGAAATTATAAGGAGGCTCAAATACAGTACAGCCAATCAGAACAGAACTCATTTGCAATTAAAGCATTGGTCAAATAAAGGGATAAAGAGGACTTGGAAAATGATCAAGTAAAAATTTATTCTGACGATTTGTAAAAACCTTGGGAGAGAAATAAAATGAAAGAAAACAATAGTAGATATTTATTTTTTTAAATGATGGAGAAAAACGAAGAACATTTTAATACTATGCTCTCTCTCTCTCTCTCTCTCTCTCTCTCTCTCTCTCTCTCTCTCTCTCTCTCTCTCTCTCTCTCTCTCTCTCTCTCTATTTGAGGATGTTATGCAGTCTGTGAGAAGCATTTCAGTCACTGAAAGAGAACTGAAATAGCTCTGTGGATTCAGCTCTAATGACAAGCCGGTTACATCCTGTAATTAAAATTATATAAACCACTATACACACTCTTTCATTGTCTGTCTGTCTTCCTCACTGTCTGTCTCCTCTGTCTGTCTCCCTCTGTCTATTTCTCTCTGTGTCTCTCTCTCTCTTTCTTTCTCTCACTGTCTCTGTCTCCTTCTCTGCCTATCTCTCTCTCTCTCTTTCTTTCTCTCTCTCTCCATTAACATGCTCTGTATTATTCTCAGCTGTTAAATTGCTTGTTTTGGGCAAGTAAGCTTTCAGATAACAAGAAACAAACAAATAACTCTTATTTATCATAATTTATTCAGATGAATGTAGTATATTTACTAAAAGAAGGTAAAGGGAAACAAACAGATCATACATACAGTTTGTCTATAGTACATGAAAGGGTATCTTTCTTATGAATCTAATTCACAATAAAATGTTTCTATGGCTTCATATTAGTTCCATCCATAACTCTTAATGAGAACCAGTAGCTTTGTTTAATTTCTTCCAATAATACAACACTTAGTGATTATTTAATCCAAAATGTCTTTGGCTTGATGTCTGGTTTGAACCATTGTAGAAAAAATGGTTTTTCTCTGCTGTGAGCCCTGCAAATACTACATTTTTCTGATATAATGATATAATGACAGTTTGCAGCCAGAATCATAATTTAGGAGACAAAAGTATAAATCTAGCTTAAGATTGACACCAATACACTTAGACAGCACTTGAATAATGTAAGATAGCTATTGTAAGACATTACTATAAACACACTTATGGAGTTCATGCAGAAATTACAATGCAGGCTATGGGATAACTTTAGCTTATAGTCTTTGTGTTGTGTAGTACATAAGACGTTGTTTTATATATTGTCCTAACACAAAGTTATCAGTTTTTATAAATGGTCGATTAATGTATATATACATGTTTAGTCTCCAAAAACATAAGATTAGCAGGAAATGGCATTACTAAGAATGGCATGGTGCCTATTCTGTGTATTTAGACATGGAAGGTTACTGTCATTGTAGGTTATAATTTCTAGGGCTAAGTGTTAAAATATTGTTTTATTACTTATTACTGCTGACGTATTCAGTTTTACCAGCGTCAGTGTGACAGTCAACATGCTTGTTCCAAAATCTAAAATGCTGATTGGTTGTTGAAATGATATTCCGCATGACATTACTATGACTATATACCTATATACTGTAACTATATAGTTATTTTGTATTTGAAAAAAAAAAAATCATGATTCAGATTCAGTGTCAAGCTATCAGCATTAATTTCAAGGATTATTTTTTTTTTTACACATCAGGTCCCTAGTAATTATACAGATAAAGAGACAATATCCTACGTTTTCCTTGTATTTTGTGCCCTGAAGTCAGCTTATGGTGTTTAAGTTGTTGCCATGATTCATGTTTACATGATCATAATCAAAACACTCTTTATCACTTCAAATTAAACACGCTGTGTTTATAAGATATATGTAAATTACCTCTGTTCTGATTGTCTCTTTCAAAAAGCATTCCAGGTTGGAATACTTCATTTCAAAATGGGTGGAGCTCAACTGTTGTAGGTTTAATTAATGAGTATATGTCAATGTATTGGTTTTTGTGACATCACAAAAACACTGAATTTGAAATCAGCTAGAAGGGCATTAGCATTCTGATCCAATGAGAGTTTTGACACTTTTTTTTTGCTTTCCTGTGCTTCTGAGGTCACTTCACATTGCTCTACCTCCACAGTGGACTTTAATTCTATAATGAACAGACTTCCTGTAGTCTCTGTGTGTGGGCTGTTCTATCATTTGACTTTAATTAAGCAAACCAGTGCCCCAGAGGAAACGTTCTGCCTTAATTAACCCTTTTAAAGTGCAGGGAACTGCTTTGGTTTGACCTTCTAGCGCACTTTTAGCAGGAGACAGCTAAAGACAGACTTGAAATATGAATTGAAAAATATAACTGACAATCTCTTAGCCTCTCTGACATCCACAGCACAGGTGAGAAAACGTAACTCAACCTCTGTGTTAATGATTTCCCCAAGAGCCAGTCAGCAAAAGGTGTTTCAATTAAGAAAACAAGATTGAAAATGTGTTTTTCACAGATGCTTTACCCTTAAATACAGACACACAAAGCCTGGACACAGATGCATTTGTTCTTCTCAAGAAAGACTTTAAAAAAGAAAGGTTAGTATGACCCATGTCTTGTTTCCAGAAGATGTCTTATAGAGATGCATGTAGTTGGAAAAGTTCACAAAATCATTGCTAAATACATGAATCTATGTTTACACAAATTGTCTACAAAATTGAGCACTGTTGCTATCCCTAGGAGAGAGTATTCTGTTAAGATCCCTCCATGAGCAACCCTGAAAGAGGAAAGAGAGAATCCAAGAGTAACAGCAAAAAACCTACAGAAGACTACAAAAATCTGTCCATGTATCCACTATTAGTAAAACAATGAACAAGATTTGTATTCATGAATAGACACTACATAGGAATTGTAGCAGATTCGGCAGAACCCTTATGTGGGCTATACAGAACCATTTTCAAAAAGGTTCTATATAGAACCATCTACAACACTTTCCAAGTCAACCTGAAGAACCCTTTCACCATGGAAAGAATCCTTCATTCACAAGAAAGGTTCTTTGAGTGTTCATGGTTTTATATAGAATAATTTCTTTACTAAAGAGCCCTTGAAGAACCATCTTTTTTAAGAATGTACCTAGATTATGTAAAACTACACCTATTGTAGCAAAATAAAACAACTAATAAAGCATCTAGTTTTCAATTATTCTTATAAACTTTAGCATTTTTGGTTGAAGTATTACTTTCATTTTCAACTTACACACTTTAGTCTGTGATGCTGATGTTTTTTCCTGACAAGTTAGCATTTCTGTCCTTGCATTTTGCCCTAATATGTTTAACATGGTAGCTAACAGTTAGCTGTGATTGATTTACATAATGCTAACTGCTGCTTTGTTTATTATTAACAGTTTTGTCATTTGGTTGAAATATTGTTTTAATTCCTTCAACCACATCATCTACAGTTTAAAAGCAGTTTCTTAAGCTGCTGTTTTGGTATTATCTTTGACTGGTGGACATTTCTGTCCCTATAGCTCTAAGATGGCAAACAGTAAATGACAGCTAATAGCCATGATTGGGTTTCATAATGCTTACTGATGGCTGCAAGCTTGTCTATTTTTAGCAGCATGTTTGAAATATTGCTTTAATTTTGACAAAACATGCCTAAACTTGATGTTCAAATACCCTGTCAGCATGCTGAGTTGATTTTTTTCTTCTGCCCTCTTCACCAAAAGTGCTAATATGGCTAACAGAGAATGACAGCTAATAGTATCCTTGATTGATTTTCTTAATGTTAACTCGGGGCTACTAGCTTTCGTTTATTATTAGCTGCATTGTCATTTTTGGTTAAAATATTGCTTTAATTCCTACAAAACATGTCAGAGCTCTTCGTTCTGATGTTAATAGAGCTGGAAATGAAATGATTTATTTATTGGCTGCACCGGCAGCGCTGTGTGTGGGCTGTACAGCAGGATGTCTGGTGTGTGTGATGCTAGTCGCAATTTCCATCACACATACATAAAGGAAAGAAAAATCCAAAAGAAGATTTTAATATCTCAGTAGTTTCTCCAACAATGAGGTCAGATGGAAACACAAATGAGACATTAGTCTCCTGAGATATTCCTCCTGAGAAAAAGACCTCTGATGTGTCTTGTGTCTCACACCTCCACTTGAGTTCTCAAAGATTGCAGTGTAGGCTCACATTGTGCTCAGAAAAGATAATAACACTCAAGTTTACAGTGTAAAAATGATATATGTGAATTTAAAATAAAGACTAAATATCAGATGTTTCTGATTTTGGAAACGCTGTAAGTTTAAGACTATTTAACTTGTAATAAGACATTGTTCACTCATTTTAAGTTAATGCATTCAATTAAATGATTTCCTTGTATTGGCAGGTAATTATACCTTTTTTAGATAAATCCTTTAAAGATGCTAAATTATCCACCAGTACAGTGAAGACATTCTACTACACAGCCCATTTCCAGAAAAGTTAGGACTATTCCTAAAAATGAAGTAATAACTAAAATCTGTAATTTGTTAATTCACTTTTGTTTTTTTTTTAACAGACAAAAAGACAAAGAAAAGATATTTAGCGTTCTCAACTATTATCTTAATTTTAAACAAATTTAGAAACTGATGCCTGTAACCACAATTAGCAACTAACTCATATGAGGTCATCAGTACTGAGTATAAAAGCAGCATCCACCACAAACTTGCAAGGATGGGTCATGATTCACCACTTTGGGCCAAACTTGAGGAGATAATTGTCATTCAGTTCAAATACAGTGTTTCTCAGTGCAAGACTGCAAAGAACTTAAGTCTTTCTCCATTTACTCTTCATACTATTATGAAAAGAATCAAGGAGTCAGGGAAAATCTTGGTGAATAAAGGCCATTATGTCCATTATGATGGACATAGCTACATGAATTCTTTGGAAAATCATTGTCACTTAACACAGTCTGCCTCTGCATCACAAAATGCAACCAGAAACTGTAGCAAGGAAGCCATATATTAATTCTGTGCAGAAACACTGGGAAGTTCTCTGGGGCAAAAGTAATCTGAGATGGACAGAAAGTGTAAAATGTGTTCTGTGGTCAGATGAGTGCATATTTCAGCTTGTTTTGGGCAAAATGGATGTCAGATTCTGTTGAAAAAAAAGACCATTCAGACTGTTGCCAACAAAAATAGTAAAAACCAGCACCTGTGATGGATTGTGGGTGCATCAGTGCCCACAGTATGGGTGATCTGCATATATGTGAGGGTACCAGTGATGTGGAGGATTATAATAATATTTTTGAGAGACATATGCTGTCCAGCATATGCTTCTCTCAGGAACTCCATGTCAATTTCAGCAGACAATGCCAGGCCTCATCCTGCATGAGTTACAACAGTGTGGCTCTTGTAGAAATATAGTGTTTGACTGACCTGCCTGCAGTTCAGATCTGTCTCCTATTGAAAATGTATGGCACACCATTAAGAGTATAATTAGACAAAGGCAACCACTGACTGTTAAGTACCTCAAGTCTTGTATACAGCAACAATGGGCAAAAATTCTACTTGTAAATTTGCAACTGTTGGAGCAGAGGATACAGCATTGGTATGAAAATGTGGCTTTATTTCAATACAAACTAAACACTATGAAACAAAAAGCTGTGGCTGTGGCAAAACTATGAAGACATATATATAGCGACATACAGCGCTATGAAACAATATACAATGACTGTGGCACACCAGGGAGGCTTTATAGCAAACATGATTAGAACATATAATGACACAGCAGGGCTGAGTGATGACCTGATGTAACAGGGGGGCATTGGAGGGTTGACACATGACATGGCATGTGGATGAGGTAAACAAACAGTGAGACAATGCGGCACATGTGAAACATAAACAGAAAGCATGTGATGGAAATGAGGCTGGGCTGGGACAGGGGTTCACAGTTACAATTAGACTTTTTAATAGTTTGGGAATTGAATATACTAATTAAAACAAAATGTGATGTGACCCAGTGGTAAGCATGCCTATGTCCCACGTTTTAAAGTGTTTCAGGCGTCAATTCCTAAATGTGTTTATATTTTGTGTATTTAAAAAAGTAAAAATAAAGGTTTAAATGAATGAATGTTACACTTATATAGCTCCTTTCTAGATACCCAAGGACGCTTTACAATCAACACATTCCATTTACACACGCTCAACCACACACAGGCGAGAAGCGGCAGCTAATCGCGCACAGCGTACTCTCAACCGGAAGCGACCGTCCACCTGGAGGACAAACATACATACATAGACATACACACACACCAGTAGTAGTAGCCAATCCACCTGACCACCATGTTTTTGGACTGTGGGAAAAGTCCCCGGAGTCGGACCGGAGTCCCCAGAGGAAACCCACGCAGACAACATAGAAACTCTGCTCAGATGTGGACTCGAACCCAAGACCTCAGCGCTGAGAGGCGAACGTGCTAACCACTAAGCCACCGTGCCGCCCATGAATGAACAAATTACAGATTTCACTTTTTATTACATTGTTAGCAAATTTTTTATTTTGACTTTTACCATTTTTATGTCTAATTAGAAGTGAAATTACAATACGTTTATAACATTCTCAAAATGGAATATATTAGGTGTTTAGAGTAGATTTCAAATGGGCAGGAACTCAACTATTTCTCATCCAGAACTATATTCTCAGTTTGGTGCTGTGAATGGCTATAATAATGTTTATGTGATGGAAGTATCTCAGGTCTCCTTTTTGTGGCCTGTTATTTGTACTTTTAAGAACTTAGGAGAGTCTCTAAGTCTGCTGAAACATCAAAGAGAAACATTTGAGCAATAAAATTGTCCTCTGAGCACTTGTAAGCATTCTAAACTTTCTTTTGAAGATTGAAGGTGTTTCTATTATTATGCTAAACATACCAGGCATCTTGTGCATTTTAGCATGTAGGGTTATTTTCCAGAGCACCAGTTTACACTGTTGACAAAATAGAGATGTTTTGTGTGTGTGTGTGTGTGTGTGTGTGTGTGTACTTCTCATACAGCACAAACATACAGTATCATCAGATACTTTATTGTTTTACTTCGTTATTTTTGCAATCTCTCTCTCTTTATACACACACACACACACACACACACTTTATTTGTTTCTGCTGTTTGTGTGTGTGTGTGTGTATGCGCGTGTGTGCGCGCATGTGTGTGTATCAGAGGCTGATGTTTATCCGAGCCGGTGCTGATAGAGAAAAAAGCTCTCAGAGAGAGTTATTTGAGTGGGCTGCTATCTGGAGGACATCAGTGTGATCTATAAAGCAGAAGAACGAGCAGGAGAGCCAATTTCCCCTCGGTTATAGAATTCAAAACCACCGGGCAGTGCACTGGCACGTCCAAAAACTTCTGCTTTACCAAAGGTCACTGTACTGAGAGGGGTCAAACAGGCCGAGACTCACACAGCTGGAAAATATAGACTGCAGGCAGTCAGAGTGTAATCGAATGGAGAGGAGGAACATGTTGAATATCACACACTCGTATCTTATACATATGTTCCTTTAGGCCTACAGGAAAACATATCAGATAAAATTACACAGAGGTGCTGAGACGGCATACAGTTATTCAAAGGAAAATACAAAATGACATATTGGGATAATAATAATAATAATAATAATAATAATAATAATAATAATAATAATAATAATGTACAAAAGCTATGGTATATGGTTAAATATGGTATGTTTTATATTTATGTTTTATGATTAATATTTTATTGAGCATAATGTATGTACATACAAATAATAAGAACTACATCCATAAAGTCCAATAATGTCCACAAGACTGCACAGTGAGATACACTGTTACTCTGATCTAGATGTAGATCATTAGAGCATTAGGGATGTCACAATTATCATTTTAATATCATTTTAGCTGATGAGTAGTTGTCAGATAACTAATTATTCATCATTTGTCTCATTTTGTCAACTTAAAGGACCGGCCTAAACTGGACAAATTCAGCTGTCCAGTTTCCATACTCTGTATCTCAAAACCCAGCTCAAGCACAAGTTAACATGCGTTACAGACTGATGCTCTCTAAAATGTTAACCCTCTGGAGTCTGGAGTGACATGCCAGCAGGACAAAACCGAAATTTCGCAAATACACTAATAGAACTCTATGAGATTTTATCTTAGAAACAAAAAACTAAACATAAACGGTCTATTTTTCATATATATATATATATATATATATATATATATATATATATATATATACCGGTATATATAGGCTGAATCAAAAAGGTTTTTAGATATTTGTGAGAGGAGCATAAGTAAGCATAGACACATTTTTCACCACGAGTCAGAGCGCAAGCCTTTTTTGACGCAATCTGCCAGTCATATGATAATAACATGGTAATTCCAGACATGCCAGTGTAAGATTAGTGGCCAGGGAATATGTGAAAATGCCCATTTGGTCTCTATAAACAAAGAGCTCACATGAACAAAGACCTCTCACCTCACACCTATCTCATGAATATTCAATCTAGGAGCCACTGAATGAATGAAACACAGTGTCACCTTACATTTGTTAAGCTTTAGAAATAAAACCACATATAATTTCTAAAAACTGTAATGATCAGTGTGTGGCCAACACCTATGTTTACAAAGTTCTGAGCTCAAAATGTTTAGCGTGTTTTTCATAATATATCCGTGCATTTAAAAATAGGTTTTTGGAAAGTCTAAGTTTAGAGCAGATTTAATCAAAATATAGATCTATGTCACTTTTACTGTTTTGATGCTGTTATTGCTGAGTTTGTGTTGAACAAAAGCTTGTGTAGCACTAAAAAAGTAATTTTAGATGAGTGTAATTTGTAAAGTCAGGGCATGTCAGACTACAAAACCACTTCAGACTCCAGAGACCAACAGTTACAAAGTATGATTTCTGCTTTCTTTCATTTTCATTTGTTATCCCAACATAACTAAAGAAGATGTAGTTTTTATTGAGCCCTGTAGGGAAATTCCTCTCTGTATTTAACTCATCTGGAGTGAAGACACTAAGTCACACTCGTAGCAGTGGGAAGCCACCTGCTATTGCCTTGAGTTTTGCTCATGGGCACATCAGTTGTGGATTTTTCTTGCTGATTTAGGGGATTGAACCAGTGGTCAGTAATAATTAATAAGTATTAGTAGTAAGTAAGAAGTGATAATCAATAAGTGATTATTTTATAATTGTGACAGCCCTACATCACATTCATGTAAACATGAAAAAAATAATACTACTGAATTATTGATGACATTAAATACTTTGGTGAAATTTCTACTTTATTAAAGGGAGAGAATCTCTATTTAGGGTCACATTTGTGCAAATGAGGCAAATGTGTTGAATTACAATTATTTGTGCACAATGATGTGACTATTTGTGATTAATTCTTGTAATTGTAACATTCCTAGATCACTACATGCAAAATCTATTGTATGTGTAGGTGCTCTATCTATAGAATGATCACTTTATAAAGAGGTTACTTTAGATACTAGATAGTTATTGCTAACAAACGGCTATATTTACTAAACATCTCAAATTAAGAATGCTGATTTAAGTTCAGGTTTCGGTCAGTTAATTTGATTCTGTTAAATGTGGATAACAGACATAAGGTGATTCCAGATCAGCGCTTTTTAAGAAGTTTGATAAATACAGTGGTAATCCTACTTATGAGTTTAATCCGTGCAGGAGCTGAGCTCGTTAGCTGGAATGCTCGTTAGCTGGATGCATTTGCCCCATAAGAATACATGTAAAACTGATTAATCCGTGTCAGCCGGTCAATATACAGTATACTTTAATATGCTTAGTAATGTGTTTATATGGATTTTTTAAAACATAAACGTGACGACGACGACGCTCGTGTAGGCTGGCCTCTAATGAGAGGGACACCGATGGTGCTCGTGTAGGCTGGCGGCTAAAGAGGACAGGAGGACGGGCGTACGTGTTTGGCATGGTTACACTTATCATATGAAAATTGACAGTATAAGTATCATATGAAAAGGTGGCTCCCTCTCCTTAGCCGCCAACCTACACGAGCACCGTCGGTGTCCCTCTCATTAGCGGCATACTTGAAGTAATTACTGAGTAATTAAATATAAAGCTACTTGTTACTTGGAATTTTATTCGTTACCTGGAACAAAAATATTCCGAGATCTCGACTCGTTACCTGGAATACTCGTTAGTAGGGATGCTCGTAAGTAGGGTTACCACTGTATAACCATTATTAACCTCAGCTCCACCTTTCTAATCACACATTAACTTATATGTTATCTGTTATATTAACAGATCTATTATCAGATATGGTCTATCCATTCATCCATTGTCTTCCACTGATGCTCCACATCAGATATGGTCATGGAGGTAATATTAGATAAAACATAAGCAGAACAATCCATGCAGAACATTAAGCTGATCAAAAATATGTTAAAAAAGTTTTCAGGAAGATTTTTGTGAAAGTATTGTAGCTGTACTTCATGTCTTGCTGTTTCACACTGAAAGAGTGAGATTGAAACACTAACTACTTTTTCTTTCCAACTACTCATTACTCTGTTAAACAGAATAATCCAACCACATCATCCAGTCAAAATTTGCATGATTCATTTATTTAATCTGCCTCCTCTGCCAGCAGATCCCTTCTGTACTCTCCATTTCAAGCTTGTAAACATCTGTTTTTGAGACAAACTAAAGTAGCTTTCAATTATTCACACAATAAACATGATTAGAAATGTGTAACAGTTGCACAGTGAATGAACATTTACTGAATGGATGTCTGTGAGGATTCGCTAATTCTGTTTTCTTTCTCATTTTCCGGTTCTTCTCATCAATACTCCTGACTGCAACAGGTAATTAAACTCTTTAATGTTTCAGATTTACAACATTAAGCCTCACTCTGTTATACTGCTGCTTTTTTTCTTGTCATAAGATGTACAGCAATGTTGCTTTACGGTTATTGCAGTTGTGAGTTTGTTGGGCACACGTTTCAGGAGCCTGTTATTTGTAAACAGTTCTTTTCTTTTGGACAAATGATTTGGGTGAATGAAACCATTATTTGTGTGATTCATGCTGTTAAGCAGGTTTTCTCTGTGATTGTAAAAGAGCTACATACATGAGTTAAAACAGTTTTAAAAACACAAAACCACTCTAGTCTTTTCAACCAGGGGTAAAATCTTAGGTTATGCAAAGCTAATGTTGCGCTAAACTAACATTGTGTTGTGCTGTTTGTTGGCAGATTGATACTATTGTAAAATATTGTTGAAGCTAAATGTTGTCCTGGAGTGTGTATTTGAGAATAAGTACTGTATTACCATTTTAAACATATTAGCATTTGAGTATTAGCATTTTAAAGATAATTACTATTTCAGCATTAGCATTTGTAAAATTCTTATCATATGAGTGTTAGCATTGTTAAAACTATTAGCATTTGAGCATTAAGAGTTTAAAAAACTATTAGCATTTAGGTCTTAGCGTTAAAACAAACACCATTAAGCATAAAGCATTAAAACATTAGCATTTCAAAATTCTCAAAAGTAAAAATATTTTAACATTTACACAGACTTAAACAACACTAGGCGTGTGTGTGTGCCTGTGTTTTTGTGTATGTGTGAAGGTGGTAGAGCGATTTATAGTGTGTATTAAACTCAGTTTATGGAGTTGAAATTGAGTGATGATGTTTTACAGGATCCTAATTAAAAGGTCAGCAGTGGCTGTACTGTCTGAATGACCGCGCTGGGAGAATTAAAGTCATCTTGATTAATTGAGTGTAATTGAATTTTGACTGGAGTGCAGGAACTTTGTCAAGCTTTTGTAGTTTCACTAAAACAATCAGCATACAAATACACAGCAGCCATTTTCATATGATATATTTTACCACAGCGCCCCCTACGGACAATGCATAACACACAAATGAGCCGAAATATTATGACCTTTATATATTATGCTTATGGTGTTGGTCCTACTCTTGCCACCAAAAGAAAGGCTTTGATCCACCAAGGCATGTACTCTGGCACCAACACTCTAGCAGCAGATTCTTGATTCTAGCAGGAAGTCCTACAAGTTGGGAGGTGTATCCGCCACAGATGCTTGATAAGACAGATACTTGAGGGATTTGGGTGTCATTGTCAATAGGTACTAAGAGATCATCTGGCCATTATTTTTTGGCCTTTGTCAAAGTGGCTTCATGCTTACCCATTTTGCCCACATTCACTTTAAGTATCTACCATTCTTAATGTCTAATATATGCCACACTTTCACATGCACCATTCTTATGAGGTGATCAGTGTTATTCACTTCATCTGTGAGTGGACATAATGTTTTGTTACTAATGTTTATGATGTTAGCATGCAGGATTAGTCCTGTAGGTCTTGGTGTGGACAGATGTTCCTAGGTCCTGCCGTTGTTTCTGCCCTTTTTTTGTGCCAGTGGCGTTTGTTGTTCCTCTGAGTGTAATAAAGAGAGATTAGAGTGGACATATGGTCAGAACAGTGTAATCCCTCTGTCCAGCTGTGTGTTACCATTGCAAAAACATATCCGGATTTACCCTCCAATTCAACTGATAGTGAGGATTTATTACAATTCAAACCTGAGAGAAAAACAAAAAGAGAGCGAGGAGATTAAGACGTGTGGATTACAGTTCATTTACATGACGAAAGCATGATAGCTCCTCTCATCCCTTTATCTGAGGAGTAGAGAGAGAAAGAGTGAGATAGACTGGCATTAGAGAGTCTTGCATTAAGTAGTTTTAACCCTTTCTGCTATTTTTCCTTTCCACTAATGTATGATGACTCAAGATCTTCAAAAGTAAATATCCAGCAAAAAGAGATGGAGAAGGAAGTGTGGTGGAATCAGAAAAAAGTGAAGGAATCTACTAAGAGAAGCAAGGAACTGGGAAAGAGGAGAAAATAAATCTGGACAAAGAAGTTTTGAGTCAGGAGTGGTGGAATCAGGAAAAGTAAGAGTGGAATCCGGAAAGAGGGAGATGGTATCTGGAAAAGACAGATTTACTCAAGAAGGAGAGGAATGGCATAAGGAAAACCAAAAACTGTATTAGGAAAGTGAGGGAAAGAGTCAGGAAAGAAGCAGTGAGTCAGGAAAACATGGATGGAATTGGGGAAAGTAAGGGTGGGGTTCTGAAAGAGAGGTACGGAATATAGAATGGGAAGGGTTGAATATGAAGAGTGAGGAAAGGGAAGATGCAGTGTAGAGTAATCCAGAATGTTGTGGCTGCAGGGTGGATGCTGATAAAGATTCTCCAGTTATCCCTCACTGCCTTCCTCATTATGTCTGCAGTACTCCCAACAGCCTCATCAGTGTGTGTGTGTGTGTGTGTGTGTGTGTGTGTGTGTGTGTGTGTGTCCTGCCAATTCTCCAGGCCTTTGGCCAGGAACATAAACATTTTACTGACAAGGACGGTCAAGTGTTTACTGACGAAGCAAAAGTGTTACTGGCACTGTCCACTGCTCTGTGTGTGTGTGTGTGTGTGTGTGTGTGTGTGTGTGTGTGTGTGAGAGAGAGAGAGAGAGAGAGAGAGAGAGAGAGAGATTCAGTGTTAGTGACACAGCGAGTATATGTGTGTAATGATGGAGAGATTCCCTGATGGTCAGCTGTGTTTGTTGGAGACTCCTGCAGATAACTGAGAGGAAAATAAAGTGGACAGCTATAGGGGTCCATTACTGCTGAAAACTCACCAACAGTGGACTCACCGACCTACTGAGAGGACTCAAATCATTTTATCTATCTATCTATCTATCTATCTATCTATCTATCTATCTATCTATCTATCTATCTATCTATCTATCTATCTATCAACAAGAGCTAGTTGACAAAAGGTGTTTCAAATGACAGAGGATTGGACGTCTGTCCATCAATCTCACTTTTTTCTGTCTGTCTTCAAGTATTGTAATAGTCAAAGGTGGCAAAAGTATTCACATTCATTACTCAGGTAGAAGTATAGATACGAGGGTTTAAAAAGACTTTTATAGAAGTTGAAGTATCAACTTAAGCTTTTTACTCAAGTAAAAGTACAAAAGTACTGGTTTCTAAACTACTTAAAGTATAAAAGTAAAAGTAATGTAAGGAAAACAAATGCCAAAACTTAGGCTGTGCCACAGGGGCATATAGTGCACTACCCCACCCTCACCCCCAAAAGACATGTTTTCTAAAAGCCGTAATGACTATGATGTTAAATTAAAATGCTAATGTTGACATTTTTGGGATGTACTGCTTACCTGTTTCAGCTGCATATATACCCCTGAAAATGAAAACATTTGAGTAATTTCAAATATATTAGTGGGATTAGTGGACCATATATGTGTAGTACTGAGCGTACTGGAGAGTGAAGAGACACGTGACGTGCAGGTGTGATTGATTGCTTACCAATAGGGCATCAGAATGGTATATATTTATACTTATCATCCAACCAATCAAATTCACTCTTTCTGGATGGGGCAATTTATCTGGATAGGATGTTTTTTTAAATGATGACAAACCGAAATGAAATACATAGAAATGTATTAAATTAAATGTATCAAATTAAAAACGAGGCTGTTTTTAAAATGTAAGGAGAAGAAAGTACCAATAATTGCATGAAAATGTAAGTAATTAGAAGTAAAAAGTCATCAGAAAATAATTACTCCAGTAAAGTATAGATAAACAAAATTTCTACTTAAGTATAGTAACAAAGTTTTTGTACTTCATTACTTGATACCTCTGATAGTAGTATATTTTCATATTTGCTGCCTCTATCTGGAGCCCAACCTTTAGGTCTGTATTTTCACATACTGCTTTGTCCAGAGCTTGTGTACTATCCAGTCAAGCCAAGCAGGCCACTGTTTAAATACTGTAAATGATGTCAGTAATTAACAATGTCCTATATAGGCTGTGAAAAGGCAGCAAAAACAGTCACTCAGATTTCTCTGCTCTGTCTTATTATTCTGTTCTTTTTTTTCACTGACCATGAGCTGGCCAGCACCTTTTGTGTTTGTTTGTATCCATCAGTGTCCATCTATTCTTCTGAAATCAACAGTCATTTGGCAGCCTCTTTATTCACAATCTTGCATTTCATGCCCTTTTCATTCCTGGCATTTCATTTATGGCTGCTATTATTTTCAGCAGGGAAATATGAAATAAGAATCAAAAATCTGTCTTTAGAAATTGGCCAAGGTGATAAATGGTTTTTCTTTTTGTTCTTTTTTGTCTTTTTTTGTCGGGGAAGTGACCGGTAGATCAGTGCGGTGTGGACAGTACAATGGCCACAGTAATGACCAACATACGCAATTACTTTTCCTTCTTAGCTCCTAAATCAAGAACTCCAATTATTCCTGAATACAAAAGGCTGAGCTGCTCAGCCTGCACACCTGATTAAAGCTCACCTTAGGGCAGCTAGGGATGAGTCAGAATCACACAGTCAAATATAAAAGTGAATGGTGAAAAGCCCGCTGCTCGGGCACGGCTGACACATGTAATTATTTCAGAAGCCAACAGAGCAGAACAGAAATGATTAATTAATGTCAATATTCATATCAATGTTTCAGATTAGTCCTCTTTTATTCCTGAAGTGTGAGAAATTATATGTCAATGTATTATATGTCAAAAGCCTGTCCAGATGTGCATTCTTAATCACTTTTATATTTGAGAATCCAGAAGAGTTACTAGACAGATTTTTGGTTAACCACAAAAGTGTTATCCTGCCAGAAGATTCAGCAGATCATATAAGAATAGCAGCTCAGAGATTTAAAAATGTTTATTATTCAGCTGTGAATAAAAGAAAAACTAGAGCTAGTGCTAAAACTAAAGCTAATTAATATGAGAGTTAAGACTATATTTAGAACTAATGTTATATATAGAGATAAACTTACACTAAAGCTACTGCTAACACTAGTGATAAATAGCACTGTAGCTATTGCTAACATTAGAGCTGATGCTAGTGCTATTACTAACACTAAAGTTAAAACTAACAGTAGAATTAATGCTAACATTGCAACTAATTGTAAAACTAGAGTTAATACTATTACAGATAGTTACAATTCTAAAATTGAGAGAGAGAGAGAGAGAGAGAGAGAGAGAGAGAGAGAGAGAGAGAGAGAGAGAGAGAGAGAGAATTTATAACCCTCGTCCCACCACCTGGTTTCTTTGTTGCTTTGTGAGCTGTGTGCCAAAACATTCTCAAGTCACAAACCTTCCCTGACCCCTTGATATCTGAAAGCCCTTCCAATTCTTCATGCATTCCTGGGGATCCAGACTGGACTGTGGTAACAGCTGAGCATGCCTTTATCCTGGACTTTCTGATATTTTCTACATCAGACAGCGTGTGGGATTTAGGTTTGGACAATCTGGAGCCATTGGTTGTTCTTAGTCACTTACAACTTGGAGGTTTATGCTGCCTCTGATTCAAGCTAACAGCTTTTCTCATCACTCACATTCACTCTTGCACTTCTCTTGCATACCATTCAAATTAATTATCTTCCTCTTATCTCTACTTTGTTTTTTCCTCAACTCTGTCCTATTTTCTGGTACCTTTGCTGTTTTTACTCTCTGATAGTACCTTGTTTGTTCCCAGCCAATCAGACCAGATCTCTTGAAATTAATAATGAGCCCACCAAAAAAGGCAAAACAGCTTGTTTTGGAGAAAGGTGCAAAACAACTGCATCTTTTCTCCTTGTACATAGACATCAGAACAATTTAAACAGTATAAGCTGAAAAAATGCATTCTAGAGCCTGTTTAAAATCATCCTGCATGCACAGTAGTAGATCAACACTGACAATAAAATTAGGAAAAGAAGGTATATCGCTAACTTGATGTTAACAAAACTTGCTTTCATGGAGGCATCTATATTTTTTTTCGAAATTCGAGGTCAACAATTATATAAATTTGAGATTTGATGTTTCAGTTTTGAGAAGTTGAGTACAGCATTGGCTTGTATTTTTTAAATCCTAAAATCGGAGCATTTGACACAGTATAGAAAATGCAAATCGAAACAACAACATTCCATACATTTACTTTGAATTTTATTTTCATTGCGGACAGTACATTTCATATTTTGTCTGGTCAATTTACTTTCAATTCTTAATATACATCCATTCCTGTATTTTGGACTGCCATTTTGGTACTGAGGATACCAAGTGATGAAGTGTTTCAAGTGTTATTTTGTCCCATTCTTCCTGCAGGTAGACCAGTCCAGTACCTGTATCTTCTTTTTCCACAGCCATGCATTTGTAATGTGTACAGGATGTGGTTTTGCATTGTCTTTGAAAAATGCATGGACACCCTTGAAAAAGATGTCATCTTGAAGACTAAAATCTCAGTGAATTTTTCAAAGGCACTGATACAACCACTTACCATGACAGAAACTGTCTTTTGGACTTGTTGCAGATACAGTGTGGATGGTTCTTTTCAGCTTTAGAAAACAGTATTCTTTTCTACAAAAAAAAGATCTGGAATACTGATTCATCTGACCACAGTACTTGTTTCCACTGTCTGATGGTCTATTCCAGGACATGGATAATCCAATTCTTCTTTTTGCACAGTAAAGTTTTATGTAGCATTTGTAAATATAATTCAATATTGTAGTGCTTGACAAAGGTTTGCCAAAGTAACCCCTTGGTCATGTGGTTATATCAGCTATTGATGAATGATGGTTCTTGATTCAGTGCTGTGTGAGGGATCAGAGTTGACAGGTGTTCACTTAAGGGTTGTGCCCTTGCCCTTTATGCACAGAAATTCCTCCAGATTCTCAGGATTATTTAATGATAAAATGCACTGTAGATGGAGAAATATTCAAATCCCTTCTACATTTTGTTTGAGGAGCATTGTTTTAAACATTTCAGTAATACTATATTTTCATGATGAATTGTATGATATACATTAGAAATTATTCACATTTGAGGTTTCAATGAGTGAATTTGTCCATATCTCCCTCAGAAACATTCAATGTAGCTGAACAAAGATGACACACTCTTCATAATCACTGAAACATTAATGAAAAATTCTCATAAATATTTCTTTTTCAGTAAAGATGATGTCTTTCATGCTTGCCTGAGCGAAGGTTCAGCAGTTGCTTCAAAAGTTTATGAGGTGTGTGTAAGAGCAGGGAGTCTGTGATCAAAACAAACACATAGTAATGAATGGTGGTGATACAGGGCTACAGTCAGTCAGAGCTTTAGGAAGGATTTTGCAGGGAATCAGAGAAATCAGTCAAAGATGGATTAGTTTATAAAAGAGTCGAATTTTACAGCATCATGAAATTAGAACCAGTTAAAAGATAAGTCTCATAACGGGTGTTCACATGAGACTTTTTCAAACTCTTTCATATGTACGTTTCATTGTTTTCCATACACCCCACATTTGAAAGCGATCCTGTAACTTATGCAATTTGATTGGATTTTTTATACCTCGTGGTTAGGATGAACAGCCGTCATCTACAGCAGATCAATCAATACTGAGGATGTCCTACTTTTGGTCACTTTTCCAAGTTGGAAAAAGCCAGTTGCAGCTGTTTTCTAATAAAATTATCACAGTTATTGCCTTTATTTCATTCATTTTCATAAATTGTCAAAGCCATGTATTTCCAAAAATGTTTCAAGAAGATACGCTAAAACAACATCAGTGGTAATATTTTCTAAGAATAAATCAAATAAAAAAAGATAAGCTCCATCTTTCCAGTTTTGAGAAAGTCAAACATTTTTTGAACAGTTCATTTAAGTGGAGATTATCTTTAAGGCAGCCAAATAGCTCAGATAAATAAACCAACATTCTGAAAAAATGCAAACTTCTTTAGCCTGATTAACTTGATAAAACACAACTTAAGAATCTACTGTGGATTATTACATATCTACTAGTAATTATTCAGCACCTAGTATTAATTATCTATACTATTAATATCCAGTAACTACTATAGATTATTAAATATCTATGAAGAATTATTCAGTAAGTCATAAAGCGTTTGTGGAAAGTAAGTAATCTGAGAATAAATATCACGGGGGGTGATTTTTCAGTAACTCTGGTTTTAACTCTTTGATACTGTAGATCAAAGACTGATCATAAACAGCTTGACAACCTGGTTGGTGTCAAGAAAATGATTAAGTTTTCAGATAAATACAATACTGACTGTGATGTACCACAATAATCTGTATTTCATCCACTTTTACACAGTATCTCACATTTTTAACACTGAAAAAACAGAGAGGTACATTCAGTGAAGGTACATTCAGTGGCAGATAAGACACACTGCTATATTCATATTCACTGTGAAATAAACTACATAAAATGGATGGATCGATTAATTTTTTTATATAGTGAGTTGAGTATTAAGTTACACCAATACTCAAGTACAGCTGTTTAAAAATGCACTTAATTACAGTAACAAAGTACTTATACTCTGTAACTTCCTGCCTTTTTTAATAGTATTACTAAAACCGCATTATTTTAAGCAGCATAGTGCCTAGTTAGACCCTAACTCCACATTAAAACACAAAAAGAGCCGCAGAACCAAGCTGGTAAAGAGCCAGAATCAAAGCACTGCCTCACTGCAGACACATTCACTTGTGTCCTCTCCTGTATGTGGTTCAGTATCCTGATCAGACCTCCTACAGGCAGAATGTGAGGAAACTGCAGAGTGAAAGATGAAAAAAGCCAGCACTGGAGATCAGAGCTTCATTTCTTCATCTGATGAAAGATAGACAATCAATAAGCACCAGGAGGAACCATATCTAGAAGCTTTTGATGGTATCTGACTCAGGGTCGGAAATGATCATTCTAAGGGACCATATAACAGAAAAGTGAATCTTTGATTTTGTACCTGAAGGTGAATATTAAAATAAATTCAAATAACATTAATACAGTAAGTAGTGATTTTGTGTGCTGATTTAAACCTCTCCTTATGTCAGTCCAGTGTCATTTATAATTATCATCCAATTATCAAACCAGTATTTATTAGGTTAAATCAAATGTACTAGTGATAAATGTAATAAATCTATGCAATGTCTGAGAAGCATAATGGAGACCATCTGGGACCAAATGTCAAACTAGCTCACAACATGTTACTTTCACAAAACAACAAATTCTTGTTAGTTTTTACTGTCTTGACATTATGTATGTAAGAAATATTGATACGCCGGAGTATCACAATATTGTTTTTGTGATACTGTATCAGTTTTCAAAAAGTTATTTTGTTTTATATTAAACCTCTGACCACTTGATGGCAGAGTTATAATCTATCTTCAGTCATTAGGATTGTCCACTCCATTATAAACAAGTATGGACACACCACTGACAATTTTCCTAAAACTAGATTAATAAATCATTATATATCACCTAGCTTACAGTATTATAACATACCCATGTGTTGAGTCATAGTAACAATACTGTCACCCATGTGGCAGACTGGGGTTCAGTCCCCATCATGGACAGCCACACCGCACTACATCAATAAGCTCCTATCACTGCTTTCACCTTAAACTGTAACATGACTATAAGTGACTCAGGATAAGAGTGTCTACTAAATGCCTTAAATGTTCATGTAAATACAGTATATTATATGCAGTATTTCTTGAAAGCTTTTGAACCCTTTATAATTTTGTATATTTCTGCATGTATATGACCTAATACATCATCACATGTTCACACAAGTCCTAAAAGATAAAGAGTAAAGAGTATATTATCCAATATGACATATTTATTAGTGGCAAAAGGGCAGACTTTGATAGATCCCTGTTCTTTAAATAAAACAGGGTGCCCACTCACACCTGATTGTCATCCCACTGATCGAAAATACCTTTCAAAAATAGTCTTTGATTTCACTTTCAAATTAACTGCTAGTCCTAGAGGTTCACATACTTTTGAACTCACAAATATGTCATATTGGATCATTTTCCTCAATAAATAAATGAACAAGTATAATATTTTTCTCTCATTTGTTTAACTGGGTTCTCTTTATCTACTTTTAAGACTTGTGTGAAAGTCTGAGGGTACACCCAATTCTCACTTAACTGACATACAAGCTGCTCACATTTATTCCTATAAGATGATTAATGCATTGTTGAGATTTTAGAACAGTTACAAAATGAAAGAATTAATGTCACAGCTGTAGATCAACTGACACTCAGTTTCAGCCTTGTGCCCTTCAAAGTGTGCTCTGAATTCATTCATGAATTAAAACCGGTGTTTTTCAGTGGAAACAAGATTGTAATTTAAAACATGAAACCTGCACAATTAAGCAGCTAAACCTAACACCATCAGACGATTGAGTCAGATTCTGGCTGAATAGGGAAAAGGAAATACAGAAAACAGCACTGTTTGGGCTGATTGACAATTATTAGGCTGTGTAGGTTTTATGTTCAGTATTATATCTGTCCCTTTTGAAATGTTTATTGATTGTATCTGTTCTTTCATGGCAGCCCTACATGATTAAAGTCCCTGCTGTTTTCTCAATATTAATGCTGTTGTGCCTTTTAGGAGGGGCGATGACCTAAAGTGCCCCTGTGTTTGATGCATATGAAAGCCAAAGCCGCTGTACTCAAAATTATGAATGTTTGTCAACAGTTCTAGGAGGCAAGATGTAAGTGCAAGCAGATGGAGTTTACATGCTTAAACTAAACTGAAGTACACATCTTAACAACAACAGCGATGATGACAATAGGAATAGTTTCCATGTTCTCCCCGTGTCTGCGTGGGTTTCCTCCAGGGTCTCCGGTTTCCTCCCACAGTCCAAAAACATGGAGGTCAGGTGGATTGGGTACTCTAAATTGTCCATCTGTGTATGTATGTGCACGTGTGTGCACCTGATGATGGATTGGAACCCTGTCCTGGCCTTAGTAGAAAAATGTAATGCCCTGCCTTGCGCCCAGTGAGGTGGTAGGGGACTAACCACAACCCTGATTGCGAATAAGCGGGTGTGATAATGGATGGATGGATGGATGGACTGAGATTTGCAAAAAGGAGTGAACATGGCAACACATGAGACACAGGTGAATACATTGAGGAGAGGTGGAACAAGGCAGAGACTAAAGGTCCATTAGACAAGGACCAAAGGTAAACAAAAGCACAGAGACATGGGAAACAGAAGAAAACATCAGCAGAGACAAGACTGAGACATAAACAGAGACTAGAACAGCCACTAAAACCTGGCAATATTGCTCCACAGAGTGAAAGACCTCTGAATAAAAGTATGTAATGAAATGTAAATCAAATATTTTACATTCTTACAGGACTGAGCTTTGTGCAGAACTTCACTCCAAGCCTTAAAACACATGAAAGAGTGTGTGTATATGTAGTTAAGTGTGTTATCCGAGTGTCAGAGCATTTCATTTTTACTAAAGTAAATTGTGGAGGTTCTGGTTTTTGCCTTTAATGCGCAGCCCCCTGCTTTTCTCTCCAGACCCTCCTCCATGACTCCAGCCACATCCTTCACTCCATTTCCTCCTCTTTTCCTTTTTCTCTCTATTCCTCTTTTTCTCTTTTCTGGAGAGGATGATACGGAGCTCGGACGGACAAACTGATTCCACACAGCCCAGAGCTGCAGAGGAGAGATAGCGGGAGAAAGAGAGAGTTCATGAAAGAGACAGAGAGCAAAGGAAAGAAACAGGAGAACTGGAGATAGAGGAGGCAGAAAGACTGAGAATGATGGAGGAGAGAGATGGACTCAGTACATATTTTTACCTCACTTTAGCTCTTAAATAGGCTGATTTGGTGGTAAATGTAAATGACCTCTATCTTCATTGGTGACTGAATGGGCCGGGCTAAACAGCTAAAACGGTGGTCATAATGCAACAAGTTCATGGTGGTAACATTACGACTGTGATGAACTGTAAACATAACTTAGCTTAATTCATTTACTCACAAAACGTTTCAGGAGAAATTTCATGATTAACCTAAAATGCACTAAAATGAACTTAACATGACCTTCTCTAAACTTTTGTATGCACATGACCAACTGTTCAGTGTTTCAGTACTTTTAGCACAACTTGCTGTTCTCTAACCAGGAGCTTAATAGTAAAATTCACAACAGGTGTTTGATCCATGAATGGACCAATAAATGACCTGGTTCAGTTAGAATTAGTATTTAAACTTCTCCTCATCATGCTGACATCATGACACCAAGACGACACCTAACAATTGATCAGTAGTATCTCATCATTGTGAGGCTTTAAATAGGATGTTCTCAGACAGAAGTGACCACTGAGCTTAGAGTGTCACAGAGTGTCATCAGCAGGTTGTAACAGATACAGAGAGACTGGAAGAGTCAAAGAAAGGCATAGAAGTGGATGTCTTTTGGCCACATCACACACTGATGACTGCTGGAGATTGAGGTACCTCAAATGGAATACCCTGGAATTTTTCCAGACCTGAATCCTATACAAAACCTATGAAATCAGCTGAGTCGCTGTGTAAATGCTCATAACTTTGTACCCCAGAACCTCAATGATTAATGTAATTGAGACATTGACATTTTTTGTTGGGGTATACGCATCACTGTTCTTGGCTTTTATTTCAATAGATTGTATGAAATGAGGAAATCACCACTGCATACTTCTATTGAAATGCCCTACTATATGCTATAATGCTATAATATCACTGAAGCTTGAGATTTTTACATTTGCCATACCCTTCTTTTTGTGAGTAGTGTATATATATAAGCTCCCCAGTAAAAAAAAGTCATGTTGCATGTTTAAGGAGGTAGAACCTTTAAGTTATAGGCTCCTGTACATGGTGTTGCATGAGGATGATCAGACTATAAATACCTGCAGGCTGTACATTCAGAGACTGAATAGAGGTGGTACAGTACTTTGACTGTACTCAGTGAATGTTTTGTGTGTGGAAATGGGTTACAAAGCAGATGCTAAATATTGTTAAAAAGTGATTGCATTTGGGTGTGTCAAAGGCCACAGTGTGAAGGAAGGAGCTGAATTTGCAGGTGTATTGAAGCGTATGGTCATATACTACCAGCAGCAGCAAAAGCCCAGTCTACAGGAAATTCTCATCAAAATATCTCACCAATATATCAGATCTCACTAGATACCACAAGCTATATCTGTGTGTTTCTCCTCTAATATCTGAATCTGTATCACAGTGTTTGTCCTCTAATTACACAGTCTATAGTACTGTTTCTCCCCTGAGATCATGTTGTTCTGCGATTTTACATAAAATGGTGACAAACCATTGAAAACTTCTTTATATGGTTTACTATGCATCAATATAGAATTCATATGTTGTGTCATAGGTGTGTATATAGTGTATTTTATGACTTGGAACACAGCTCAGCCAGTCAGATTTAAGGACCAGAACTGGATATTCTCTTAATGTTGCTTAGTAAAGACTAAATACCCAGTAATAGATGGGAGCCTGTCGTCGGCTTGGTTAGGATAGCGCGTGCCCTGTGCCCAGTGAGGGGGTAGGGGACTAACCGTGACCCTGATCAGGATTAAGATGCTGGATGGATGGATGGATGGATGGATAGTAAGGACTACCTTTATGCTCTAACCCTGAGCTGTTTTGCTTTTTATGATTTCTTTATTTTATTTTTTCATCTTAGTTCATTTCTATGTTGTATAAAATCAGTAGTAGAGGAAATGTGTTGTCACACAAGTTGAATATCATATTTCTTTATCACTGTAGTCAGTGCTGTAATGTAAATGTGGTTGGTGCTACACTGTCTGTTTTGTCTTGATGGTCCTGTCTTTTGTGCTGTGGTGTATTGTCACATGCCGTATGTATTCTACTACATTGTTTGCACTTGTGTTCTGCACCATGGTCCTGGAGGAACGCTGTTTCCTTTCAATGTGTATGTGTGTATAGATGAATTGACAATAAACCTCACTTGAACTTGACTTGATATTCTTGAATATAACATCAGTACATGCTTATTCCAAGGCAAGTCTTTATTATAGAAGCCTGCTTTATCCATTGCTCCTCTCTCAGTGGGAAATTCAGGCTTTAGCTTCAATGGCTGTGTCCCAAACCCAGTTAATTGCGGCTTAACGAAGAAAACATCTTCAGAATTAGAAAGTAGGTCTCAGAACAAGGCCGACAAAACCACAGCATCGGGGGATGAAGCCTACAGTGGTCAGCATGGAGGATGAGATTGAAAATAAAAAAACAAAGTTGCAAGTCTCATGGGGTTTCATTTAAATTTGCTCTGTTTATACAGTCTGCTGTTGTCCTCATGTTGAGTCATTTCACTGACCATGTGACAAAGCCCTTGACCTTGCCTTCTATTCTGGCAAAACAACAATTACCTGCTTTTCTCATTGTTTCTCTGAATAAATTGATGGAGCCTTGTTTACATTTTCTTAAAAATGGTTGCATTCAGACTTAAGCATGTCTGCTACCATTTCAGCTATGCTGAAGTTCTTTAGTCTATTCTTATGGCCAGCAGATACAGACATCTATCATGTTCAGTGTTGAAAAGTTGTTTCATGTTTTTTGCTGTTGTTTTTCTTTCTTTCTGTGAATTTTCTATGAATACTGGGTAATGCTTGGTTCTCCTGGCCAGTGAGGTGTCCAGCAGTGTACATGTTGATGGGTATATCACACAGAGTTATATTTAAGCTGTTACACTGCAGGGTTCTGTAGATCAATACAGGATCAGTGAGTTATAGATGAGTCGGCTTGCTAACATAAAGCCAAACGCTGCTGTTTCCTGCTGCTAATCCTAAAGAACAAGATGAAACAAACATCTGAAATGCCAGAAAGTGTCTTTTTTTCTGCATTATAGATGCTGGGCTGTTTTGTGGAGGATCTCCTTATTTTTACTGTCTGCTGTTTTACTGTAAAATAACAGCAAATACATCCAAACTAGACATATTTATCAGACATATTTAATTATACAGTTATAAAAAAATACAGTTTGTACTCCATCTGTTTCTCTTTATACTTTGTTAGCCTCCTTTCATCCTGTTCTTTGTGGGGGTCTTGACCATTGAAGAATGGAGTGAAAGGAGGCTAAGATAGTATACAGAGAAACAGATGAACTACTAGCTGTAATTGTACAAACCGGATTCCAAAAAAATTGGGACACTAAACAAATTGTGAATAAAAACTGAATGCAATGATGTGGAGATGGCAAATGTCAATATATTATTCGTAATAGAACATAGATGACAG
>BRDA01071116.1:0-23643 GCA_036984385.1 Crenuchus spilurus | reverse complement strand
TCTCTCTCTCTCTCTCTCTCTCAAGACAGTATAGCCCATTGTCTTATATGTTATATGTCTATCAAACTGCCCCATTTCACTTCATTTCTCTCTCTCTTTCCTTTATTTCCTTTATCTCTGCAGTTTTCTTTCTTTCTTTCTTTCTTTCTTTCTTTCTTTCTTTCTTTCTTTCTTTCTTTCTTTCATCCCAGCATTCCTTTGTCCCTTCTTTCTTTCACTTCACTTCTTTTTCTCCTCTTTCTTTTTACTCTTTCCAATGCATCTCTTCTTTCTTTCTCTCAGTTATGTTTATACCCCTTAAATGGGTTGAAATACAGATAAAGTAGTGCCAGTCTACCTGCTGCTAAAGAACGTAAACCAGAGGAAGAAGCTTTACTGGGTACAAGGCTTTTGTGTGAAGCTCTCCAAAAACTCTGAAGCAACATACCGATACCAGAGAAACGAGGTCCCTCAACAAACACACTAAACACTCTCCAAACACAGATACAAGGTGAGTGCTCTGAGGAAGAGGTTCTGCTTCACGTCAGCAGTTGTCAGGGTTAAGAAAATAAGCAGTTACCGGCAGAGTCAGACCTGCACAGGCACAGTCAACAACTCCACCAATCACACTGGGAGAAGCCTTTAAATAAGATGACAGAGGACTGGTGCTAGCACATCAGGACAGATGAGCCTGTCCTCAGCAGTGCTGTTTACGGTCATTTTTTAGAACCTTACTGCTCTAAATATCTCCATCACTGTAATACGCTGTTGATCTGTTTAGAGATGCGCTGAAGAGCTGAATAAACTATAAAGATAAAGTCGAGCTCTGTTCTGCAGTTTATAAACAAACATATACTGGAAATAATGGCCTTACAATTCCAGCATGATGTCTGAAATATAGGGGACTTTCTGAAAGTCTTGTCGATACACTGAGGAGCTTTAAAGTGATTTCATTTGGGATGTTTTGGAATATACTGACAATACATTTCACAGAAGCCTCAACTTCCAAGTCGCCTGATGGATGATGAAATACGTTGGTCAGCAGTGGCCAGAGCACAAATCCTGTTATCTGTGTGGAGAATAAATGTCACAGTGTGACAGTGTGCTACATGTTAGAGGAGAAATGAGGACACTTCTATACACATACAGCATCCAGAGAAATGAGCTCAGCATCATTCACTTCTTTTTACTTCTGTTTATTTTAGAAATCTGACTTAAGTTTCCTGTTTTTCTGATGTCACTAAAAATAAACAAACATAAATGCTGATAGTAATTTAGCCCCGCCCATTTAACCTAGAGCAGTTTAGCTTCATTCAGTCTTCAGAAGCCCCTCCCATTCAGTCTACAGCTGCTTAGCTCCACCCATTCAGTCTACAGCTGCTTAGCTCCACCCATTCAGTCTACAGCTGCTTAGCTCCACCCATTCAGTATACAGCTGCTTAGCTCCACCCATTCAGTATACAGCTGCTTAGCTCCACCCATTCAGTTTACAGCAGCTTGACTCCACTCATTCAGTATGCAGAAGCTTAGCTCCACCCAATCAGTCTAAAACCAGTTTTTAGCCCAACCCATTCAAATGATTAGCTCCAACTATTCAGTCTACCACAGTGTGGCTTCACCCACTCAACCTAGAGCAAGTTAGTCCTGTTCATTCAGTCTGCAGCAGTCTAGGCCACCTGGTTGGCTTACCATAGTGTACCTCCACCCATTCAATTTACCACAGTGTAGCTCCACCCATTCAGCTTTACACAGTGCACCTCCACCTATTTAATCTAATACAGTGCAGCTCCACCCATTCACCTTGCCACAGTGCACGTCCACCCATTCAATTTACCACAGTGTAGCTCCACCCATTCAGCTTTACACAGTGCACCTCCACCTATTTAATCTAATACAGTGTAGCTCCACCCATTCAGCTTTACACAGTGCACCTCCACCTATTTGGCTTACCACAGTGAACCTCCACCTATTTAACTTACTACAATGCAGCTCCACCCATCCACATTACTACAGTGCAGTTCCACCCATTCAGCTTTACACAGTGCACCTCCACCTATTTGGCTTACCACAGTGCACCTCCACCTATTTAACTTACTACAGTGCAGCTCCACCCATCCACATTACCACAGTGCAGCTCCATCCATTCAGCTTTAAACAGTGCACCTCCACCTTTTTGGCTTACCACAGCACACCTCTACCCATTCAGCGTACACAGTGCACCTCCACCCATTTGGCTTACCACTGTGCAGCTCCACCCATTCTGCTTAGCACAGTGCACCTTCACCTATTCAGCTTATTACCACAGTGCACCCCCACCCATTCTACTTACTACAGTGCACCTCCACCCATTCGGCTCACCACAGTGCACCCATTCGGCTCACCACAGTACACCTCCACCTCTTCGGCTCACCACAGTGCACCTCCACCCATTCGGCTCACCACAGTGCACCCATTCGGCTCACCACAGTGCACCTCCACCCATTCGGCTCACCACAGTACACCTCCACCTCTTTGGCTCACCACAGTGCACCTCCACCCATTCAGCTCACCACAGTGCACCTCCACCCATTCAGCCTGCACTGGTTCTCCGCAGTTAAAACCCACATTATTATATCTGGCCTGAATGCAGCTCAGCTCTGCACACGTCTGAACAGAAGACTGAATTTTTCAAAGCAGAGGACGGAGGAGTATCTGCAGGTGTGTCCCCGACTGAAATATAACTTCATCTCAAATGATTCTTTTCCTCTGAAATCAGAGGCTTTGAAAAAGCACCACATGACAATATGTTTGAGAGGCAGGTGTTTGCCCCCAAAAGACGTTCTCCTTTGTGTCTGTGCTCTATAGGGAACGAGCACACCTGTTTGAAAAGCTGAGCGCCTCTGCACGCGCAGGCAGGCTCCATCTCTAATCTATGCTCCAAAGCACTCACACTCCACTAAAACCTTCTTGGCAAGAGATCTGTTGGTAAAGGGAGTAAATGGGATTTGTGCTTGATTTCACTTCCAAACGTCTTACATTCATAATGTCGGAGCGATAAGTTGTGGTGTGAGAAAATTCCCCGTTTGATGATTCTTCCACTGCGGAGTACAAGATAAACCGGGCACGTCTCAATAAGCCTCAAATCTTTAACCTTTCACTGATTGGATACACTAAAATACATTTTACCTTAAAAAAAGTAACTTTCTCAAACTTCAAATACTCAGAGTGCATCTCCACGAGGGAGAACACGGCGAAAAAGTGACTTTTTGTTCATAATTGGATTCAAAAAGGTAAACAAACGTATTTTATATTCATTACATGTAAAGTGACAGATTTGTTTTAATGTCGATGTCGTTTGAATAGAAATGTCCTCAAACTCTTAATTAAATATTCTAATGATCTGAGATTCTGGATTTCTAATTTTCACGAGTTATAAGTCATACTGATTATCGCTAAAACAGCTCCACCCAAAATATAGCTACACCCATTCAGACTATAGCTGTTTAGATCAACCCATTCAGCCTACAGTAGTTAGGCTCCACCCTCTCAGATTACAGCAGTTTATCTCCACCCATTCAAACTAAAAAGGTAGTGCTCCACCCATCCAATCAACAGCAGTTTAGCTCCACCCACTCAAACTACAGCACTTTAGCTTCATCCATTCACACTACAAAATTTTAGCTCCACCCATCCAGACTACAGCAGTTTAACCTCAACCATTCTGCCTAAAACAGTTTAGCTCCACCCACTCACAGTACAGCAGTTTATCTCCACCCATTCAGACTACAACAGTAGAGCTCCACCCATTCATCTCACAGCAGTTTAGCTCCACCCATTCATCCTACAGAAGTTTAGCTCCACCCATCCAGACTACAGCAGTTTAACCTCACCCATTCTGCCTAAATCAGTTTAGCTCCACCCACTCACAGTACAGCAGTTTATCTCCAACCATTCAGACTACAACAGCAGAGCTCCACCCATTCATCTCACAGCAGTTTAGCTCCACCCATTCATCCTACAGAAGTTTAGCTCCACCCATCCAGACTACAGCAGTTTAACCTCACCCATTCTGCCTAAATCAGTTTAGCTCCACCCACTCACAGTACAGCAGTTTATCTCCAACCATTCAGACTACAACATTAGAGCTCCACCCATCCAACCTAGAGCAGCTTAGCTCCACCCATTCATCCTACAGAAGTTTAACTCCACCCATCCAGACTACAGTAGTTAAACTACACCCACTCAGCCTACAACAGTATATCATGATTTAGTATTATGTAATTAATTAATTAATTAATTAATTACTAATCGGTTAATAAAGATAGGATAGGGAATAGGATATGGGAATAATATCTGTTAAGTAAACATTTTCAATTACAGGTCAGTAACGTGGAATCAGCCAGTCACCTTCTGTTAACTGATTATATTTAGAATTCCAGTCAAATCAAAACTTTGGTTACTTTTTTTGAGGTAATATTGTGCAGATCTCAACCAGAACAAAGGCAGCATACATGCTGATACCTCCTCCATCCCCAAACAGACTCTACACCCAGTTTTCTCTGAAATCACATGCTCGTACAGCCAGGCGTGATTGATTTTATCCTAATGCTCAATGGACGATCGTACCTGCCAGATATCACATGACTATATAATCTTTCAAAAGCAATATCCCCCTATTGCCTTTGGGACATAATGTAAGTGCTCTTGCACACCACTAATGGAAAGCAAGGTACTGTGAGACTGTAAGGCAGTAAGGTGTTAGCGTAGCATTTCCCGTAGCTTCTGCCTGGCATTTCTCACCGTCTACGTCATCTCAGCAGGAGGTAGACAGGCGAGGTCACCGCTGCTGAACTGCATGCAGAAGATTCATCAAAAGATGTCTAATCTGTTTCTGTTATTATTCAGCAGATACCCGCACCCCCCCCTTCACCTACATGTGTTTTTTCAGCGCTTAAGTGACACGTAATGTAATATTTAATGCTAAAATTAAGTGAGGACCTCTAATGGACTTTACTTCTGCTACGTTCAAACATAAAATCACTCACCTCACTTTGTAATGTGTCAAAATTAAAAAGTGAGGCTGTGGTCACAGTTAAGTGTGCAGGAACTAAAGAAGAAGGAAGGAAAATGTGGACCTGCATGTTTAAAGCTTAGTGTTTTAATAATGAAATGAATACGAAATGTCAGTTTATGTAAAAGAGACATTAAATGTCTTTTATTTGTAATTAAAATTAATATTTTAGATTTTTAGTCACATAAATAATTTATCTAGCCTTGGCCTAGTGGTTAAGGATCTGGTCTGGTGACCTGAAGGTCATCGGTTTGATCCCCGGGCAGGTCATGACTGAAGTGTCCTTGAGCAAAGCACCTAACCCCCAACTGTAAGTAACTTTGGATAAAAGTGTCTGCTAAGTGCCTCAAATTTAAATGTAAAGCATGTGAGTGCAGTGAATTGGCACTAATTTCCACTATTTATATAATTAAGTACATCAGATCATAATATATGATCATAATTTAAACTGAATAAAACATTAATTAATAAATATAAAAGATAAACAAGACGTAAACGATAAGCTTCCTATTTAAGGATATTTAACGTTCCATTTTAATTGTGACTAATTAATCAATTAAGAAAGAAAGCATTTGAAATAATTAATAATCTGCAATTCAACAACAAATCACATTACTCTGCCCCCAGCTCCGCCCCAAATCACATTACTCTGCCCCCAGCTCCGCCCCAAATCACATTAGTCTGCCCCCAGCTCCGCCCCAAATCACATTACTTTGGCCCAGCTCCGCCCCAAATCACATTACTCTGCCCCCAGCTCTGCCCCAAATCACATTAGTCTGCCCCCAGCTCCGCCCCAAATCACATTACTTTGGCCCAGCTCCGCCCCAAATCACATTAGTCTGCCCACAGCTCCGCCCCAAATCAAATTACTCTGCCCCCAGCTCCGCCCCAAATCACATTAGTCTGCCCCCAGCTCCGCCCCAAATCACATTACTCTGCCCCCAGCTCCGCCCCAAATCACATTACTCTGCCCCAGCTCCGCCCCAAATCACATTACTCTGCCCCCAGCTCCGCCCCAAATCACATTACTCTGCCCCAGCTCCGCCCCAAATCACAATACTTTGGCCCCTGCTCCGCCCCAAATCACATTACTCTGCCCCAGCTCCACCCCAAGTCACATTACTCTGCCCTCAGCTCCGTCCCAAATCACATTACTCTGCTCCTTCCTCCACCCAAAATCACATTACTCTGCTCCCTCCTCCACCCAAAATCATGTCACACCAGTCCCACTCAGGTCTGGTTATAATTGAGATTTGTGCCATAAGAGGGCACCTTCATCAGGACAGAACCTAAGTGCTCAGTTCTATTTGTCAGAACAAACAAGTCAAGTAGAAACAAGAGAGTTTCAGCTTTTTTATGGCTCCTCCCATTTGTGTGAGGAGTAGATACTGCCGTTGAGTCCAGGCTAAGAGTTCAACTCTTGGAAGATCTTTTAGATGTTCCTCACATTGATGCACCAGCAGAACCCTAAAAAGAGCCTCCAAGAATGTTTTTAGCGCTTTGTAAGCCTGTAAAGTACTCTAACGAACCCGTTCTTCACAGGTAAACGGATTTCTAGGAGAAACACGTTCTGCTTTTAAAAGTTCTTGAAGCAACAAATGATTCTTTCATGTTTCAGAGAGCACCGTTCAGATGTGAATAATTCAGGCAGCCTCTGGTGGCAGTATAGAGTGTAGGATGCTTGTATCTTCAACTGCATTTCTAAAATGCCCTCAGAACACAGGTTTTATCACATTTCAAAGCTCTCAGGTCGTACAATAGTCAAGCCTCATTCATCTGGAGTCATATTGCTGTTTGAAGATGAAACTGAACACAGAGTAAGCTGAGGAAGCTGACCAGAGCTCTCCTACATCAGCTTAGCATCAAGCTACAACAGATATCATTAGTTTAATTAACTTATTAATTAATTAGGTATTAATGCAGCAATAAACATGAATTCTGGCTTAGTTCCAATTAACTATGACCTCAGTACAGAGTGTCTCAAAAGTAAAGAAACATCCACATAAAATTGTTTTGCAAATGGTGATTAAGTTAACTTGTTAGGCTATGTGACCACCATGGCGGCCATCTTGAATGTTAACATCTTGGATTAGCTTCATGTAAAGGTAGGTGTGTGACACATCAATCTGGTAGAGAATTTAAAATGAAAAACAGTGGTGAGCTTCATGTCAACCTAACTTTATTCATTTCCATAATCTGACTACTCAAATATATGCTATCAGATTGTTAGATTAGATTCAATTTAGCCAATGTGATTTGCACACAGTGGAATTTGACCTCCGCATTTAACCCATCCATGCAGTGAAACACACACACTACTGAACACGGTACAGAGTAAATATGCCAGTGTTAAATCAACACTATTAGAGTTAAATTAACACTGAGGGTGTCAAAATGTAACACTCCCAGTGTTAATTTAACTCTAATAGTGTTGATTTAACACTGGCAGATTTACTGTGTAGGCTGTGAGAACATGTGCCCAAAGCAGTCGGCAGCCCGATCCATGGCACCTTTCTCTCATTCATGATAAACTTTCACCACAACATCTTGTCTTTTAAGATAAACAAGGTTCTTTATCTTCTCAGAGTAAACAAGAGCCTTGACATGAGCCTACAGATAAAAATCCAAAGGGCTTCAATCAGGTGGACCACTGTGACCAATCCACCTTTTGGGAAACTTCACATCACAATCTCTGACAACACCATCCATCACATCACCTGTACAGAAGAAGAAGAAAACAATCAGAAAATCTGATCTACAGCCGGATAGCATACGGATGTGGGCCACTTCTGGCAGAGACATGGCACTGCTGCCCCAAGTGCATTTGAGCCAAAAGTGGCCCTCATATTGAAAATACACATTTGGCCCACATGTACCATAACATGCGGTCCACTTCTGGCATAGATATGGCCGTGTTACCTACATTTGAGCCATAAGTGGTTAGCTTCTGGTCCAGAGGTGGCCCAGTTGAGTGTGTTTCACATTTGGCTGATATGTGGCCCCAATCTGGCATAAATGTTGCTATCTGGGCACATTTACATGTATTTGAGTAGTCAAATTATGGGAATGAATAACGTTCGGTTGACGTGATGTACCCCACTGTGTTTCTGGTGAAATTCTCTCCCAGTTTAACGTGTCACACACCGACCTTTACATTTCTAAAACTGACACTGAACCCCAGATGGCCTCGATGTTGATGACATGGCCTAACAGGTTTCCCCCACAGTCTAAAAGTGCATCACCCCCGGCCCGTCTGGTCTCATCGTATATTTGCATCTCCTTACGTTTGAGACTCTGTGTTATAAAGTGTTTAATAAAGAAAATCTTCATCTTATACTCATCTCCTTCACACAGTGTGTTGTAGCCACTTGAGGTTCGTTTTTGCTTTTTTTTTGTCTCTGCAAGATTCATTGTTTTGGCCTGAAACCGGAGCAGACTTATGTCTATTAACATTCTTCTGAGCTTTCCAATGACAATTATATCCAGGAACGGACCCAAGACACGACGTCTGGTTCTATTGGCAGTTTTCTAACCATCTGAATGAGAATTTGGGAAAACTCACAAAACAATTGGTCTTGTTTGAAGAATTACACAATATGGGCAAAAGTACTTGGACACCTGCTCATTCACTGTTTCTTCTGAAATCAAAGCCATTAAACAGAGTTTACCCTGCTTTTGTTGGAGTTTCTACTGTCCGGGTAGATGTTGGAGCTTTGCTGTGAGGCTTTGATTGCATTCAGCCAGAGTGGTCAGGATGTTGGATGACCACCACCACCACCACCTCATCCCCAAGTTCCCCAACTCATCCCAAAAGTAATGGATGGAGCAGAGAACATAGTTCCCACCTTCTTACCTCTCTAGGCCACGATTGGCATCAGACATGGTGCCAGTAGGTTCTAGAGTCATATTCTATTGACTGTACATCTCTACAGGGACTAGACAAGCTGCACATATTGAGTTGTGATGCCTTCCCAGAAACATTGCATTGTTAGTGATGGTAAACTTTGTGCTGGAACAGGTTCATTGCATTGAAACGGCGCACACTAAACATGTCTTTAACAGTTAAATAGCTTCACAGTGCTTGGTTAGACTGGATCGATAAAGATGTGCTCATGGAACTAATACACCCTAACTGTGAAAAATTGAGCAATATTACTCCTGCTCAGCGCTATAGGAGGCTCTATTGATTGGATGGTCAATATCAAAAAAACTCTCAACATGCAGCTAAATCCAACACTATTGTACTGGGTACCAGGTCAGGTTGTTTCTAGTCTTAAACCCTTCAATTGTTTTTTTTTCTTTGCGTGCAGTCATTATTAGACCTTAATAATTGTCATTAATTGTTGTTACCAGCTTTGATAACTAGAGTAGGAGCCATCGATCATATAGTAACACCAATGAACTTGACTTTGTAATTAGCTGCTTGGTATTCCCATCAAAATCCAGGAGTAGGGCTAAAGTACAGCACCCGATGGCACTGCTGATGGATTTCCTTTCATTATGGTGGGAACCAGAAAATCACTGTGAATCAAGATGCATTAATTCTATTCAAATCACAAGGCTGTAAATAAAACATGCTGAAAAGTGGCTTCTTGTTTCAAGCATCGGCGCTCATAATTGGCAGGGTTTTGGCAATGAAAATACAGTGTAAGTATGATGTATAGTGGGGGGGGTAATGTATTACATTACAATTCCCTCGCAGTTGATCATCCAGACTGTAGCGTAGAGTAAGCCTGGCCTTTTATCTTTTTCTATTCAAATCAGCTCTCGCGTTGTCATTAGGGAGCACCCTGTCGCAGTCCCATCGCTCAAGCTTTTGAGTTTTCAGTCGCATTCGTTGATGTGTGTTCGTTGTACAGAACGGCAAATCAAACAAAACATGTTCAACTGTGACAAAATAACGAGAGCTGTAGCGCACATGCTTATTTCCAGACTGATTTCTGATCATGAAAGCAACGCGGGCTCAGGGACCGAGGGCACTCGTTTCTCAGCCTGCTGACATTTAGAATTCGGTGTGCTCGCAGTGCGCCCGTTTCATTTGTTTGTTATGATGTGACTAAACATTTGAGCTGAAATTCCAAGCAGACGGCAGCCAAACGTAGAGATGCTTAAAAGGAGGGTTCCTAAACTGTGCCTGGCTTTTTTTAATGATGAGAATATTTGAGTAAATATCTATTCAAACACTGTAAACACTGTGTGTCTCTCACATTCCTAATATCAACACTCCTGAACCAGAGACAACATCACAAGTGTCTTACCTGGACTGAGCAGAACCAGAACTGGACCTGAGTCATCATTTCATTTGTAAATCAGCTCCTAGAGTCTGAGAGGCACACAAATTGTGCAGGTTCTGCAGTCTGTGATGGTTTGAGCTGCTGCTGTTGGTCCAAAGTCAACACCTACCAGGAGATTTTAGAGCACTTCATGCTTCCATCTGCTGACAAGCTTGAAGGAGATGCCCTCAGTGCCAACACTACTACCATCATATCACTCTGTTGACTGGATCAGCTCTCTGGATGAGTGGAGTGGAGTTACTCCCCATACTGATCAACAACAAAAAAAGTCATGTAACGCATTGAATAAAATGATGGCTGAATTCTCCTGCAGTCCGCAACAGACCACCAGGTCCACTACACCTGCTGCGGTCAATTCCTTCTGCTCCAGAGTGGGTTTTCCTGCAGTTGACACCAGACCTGCTGCTCACTTACATCTACTACTAGCAATGATTGGACTAAAGCTCTAATGCTACTGCATTTTAATTATGATACCCAATATGGATGCAATGATCACTATTATTAATATCATTGTTTTACACTATAGCATAATGTCAGACTTCATTAAGGATGTAAATCTGTGTCAGTAGTGACTTGTGACTTTGTGAGTCTGGTTCCTCCCAAGGTTTGTTCCTCAAGCCTTGAGGGAGTTTTCCCTTGCCACTGTTGCCTTCGGCTTGCTCACATCGGGCTTAGATTCAAATTGTTTGATACTAATTATGTAAAGCTGCTTTGTGACAACGTCCATTGTAAAAAGTGTTATATAAATTTTGACTGATTGATTGATGATTGAATAAAATGTAAAACATTTCCACAATTTTTGATGATACATGACTGTAGAGAAGAAGCTCTCTTAGAAGCAGTGCTTCTACCATCGTGGAGAGTTCAGATCCAGCACATGTGACTCTGATAATCAGATGACCTTGAAGGTTTTCTTTACCTGGATCAGTCGTTTTGATTAAGGTTTTAGTTCGGCTCTGCAGGCTCTTAGATCTGCAGGACTCCCTGCTTTAAAGACATCTGTGGTTCTGTAAGGAAAGAAGTAGTATAATAGCAGGGGGTGCAATTTTTTTCCTCTTCTGCTGTAGCAATTTCTGTGATGTTAGCACTTTCATTTGACCACACATTGCTCTTGTCCAAAAGCATCTTAAAGATGGACTAGATGGTACAGAGATCACATTTCTGGCAGATCGAGTTGGATTTCCGTGATATTTCTCATGAAAAAAAGGTCTGAACATCAAAGAGCGGTCTATGAAGATGTTTGGATGGAGCGAGTGAATCAGTATGGGGCAGAGGCTATGCATACCTTCCTGTCCTGGCTTCCCAAAAGCCAGAGGACTCATTTACACATAGAGTAGCTGATTTCATGCTGCTCTGGCCTTTGGAGATGTGCCCCGAGTGGAAATCGGAACATTTTTGTTGTTCAAAACCCCCTAGGTTTTCAAAATAACACTTTCGCAGTTTATAAGATGGATACAAAATTCTCTGAGTACCAATTTCGCGGGACTTTGTTGCTGTTGAAAGATCATTTTTCTGCCTGTCTCTTATTCAAGGGTTAGAGGGACTCTTTCCACTCCAAGTCCAAAGCTTAGTCCAACCTCTTCTCTTGAAGTTAGAGGAGCAAAACTTTGAAGATAGGTAACTCTTCCCTGTGCAATTTTTAAACAATCTAATCTAATCTGTACGACATGAAAGCATGAATCAGCTTATTGGAATATTATCATGGGTTATGGATCATTTTTCTCAGTATTATTGAATGTTTCTGAAAGCATCTGTTGGTCAGTTTAATACTCATCCAACCTGGTAATAATGTGAGTGAGGCAGTGGGAGGTTCAAGACTATACAGATCTTTTTTAAATACACAATACACTAACATATCATATCACTACTACTGAAACTGATACAGTGGTGCTTGAAATGATTTATATATTTCTGCGTAATTTTAACCCCCTGCAGGCTGAGGGTGTTTCAGACACTCTGATGTAGTCTGACATGCCTTAACTTTTTTACAATTTACACACATCTAAAATTATTTTTCCAAAGTGTTACACAGGCTTTAGTTCAGCACAAACTCAGCAACAACAGTGTTAAAACAGTAAGAGTGTCATAAATCTATATTCTGATTAAATCTGCTCTAAACTTAGACTTTACAAAAACCTGTTTTCAGATGTGCTGATATGTTGTGAAAAACACTCTAAACATTTCTAACCAAGACTTTTGAGCTCAGAACTGAATAAACAGAGGTGTTGGCTACACACTGCTCATTACAGCTTTTAGACATTGTATGTGGTTTTATTTCTAAAGCTTAACTAATGTGAGGTGACACTCCGTGTTACTCATCCAGTGGTTCCTAGATTGAATATTTATGAGTGAGAGGTCTTTGTTTATGTGAGCGCTCTTTGTTTATAGAGACCAAATCACACATTCCTCAGCCACAAATCCACCACTGGCATGTCCGGAATTACTCGTTGTCATTATATGATTGGCAGGTCACATCAATGGGTGGGAAAAAAGTGCAGTGTTCTGACTCAGCTGAAAAATGTGTCTCTGCTTATTTATACTTATCTCACAAATATCTAAAAATATATATTAAATTCAGCCTATCCTTAAAAAGTAGATCCTTTAAGGTTTCCGTTGTATTTTAGTTTTGTTTCTAGAATAAGATCTTGCAGATTTATGTATGTATATATGTGTTTTTAAAGAATTTTGGATTTGTCCCGCCAGCTCCAGGGGTTAATCTAAAGCGTCATCAGATTTTTGCAAGCCTTAAAAAAGATAAATCAAACAAATGAGAAAAAATATCTGCTTTCCATAAAGAATATTCCTACTTGCTAAAGATCATATGGAAAAGCCTACTGGGACAATGTTTTTTTTTTTTTTTTAGATAAGACCAAAAAATGTCTAAAGAAAATAAAACACTGCACAGCATGTAAATACCTCATCTTATCTGTGAAACATGGTGGTGGTAGTATCACGGTTTGATCCTGAGGGATTCAATGAATTTCAAATTATATCTCAGTTAAATCCAGGACAGATTGCCAATCCATTGCTGGGCACACACATCAGGATCATTTAGAGCCACCAATTCACCAATCAGATCTGAGAAACAAATCCCATTGGCCTGCAGTCAAAAACAAAACCGCTGCAAAGAAAATTAAACTACTGTAATGTCAGATGTGCACTGAACTATATGCTCCAACCAAAAACCAAACTAATCACATCACGCCTGTCCGATTCCGAAGAAAAGAGCGACCTGGCAGGTCCAGAATTACTGTGACTTAAAGCTGCTCCTACACTGTGGCCTTGTAGGAAATTGAACTGCTTCAGTAAAAAAGAACTTCATGATCACATTACTGTCTTCAGTACTTCTGGAATAAGACCTAGACCTTTGATGAACTGTTGGTATCAGATCAATAGAGCAGGTGGAGGAGTTTAACTAGCAGACAATGTCACAGAGTTCAGAATCTTGTCTTCTTAAAAGCTTTCAAGGGGCAGTATAGACTAGTGTATGTTTCTGAGTGCAGAAGTAATTCTGTCTATTTTATACGGTGACTATTGATCAACACAGTTTACAGAGCTATATGTTGATTATATAGAAGATCTTCAGTTGGGGATGAGTCATTTGGGGCAGCATGAGTCAGCCGGGGCAGCCATGGTCTAGTGGTAAGGATCTGGTCTTGTGACCAGAAGGTCGCTGGTTCGATCCCCAGACAGGACATGACTGAAGTGCCCTTGAGCAATTCACCTGCTCCCTGGGCGCCGGTGGATAAGGGCTGCCCACCGCTTCGGGCACAAATTCTCACAGCCTAGTGTGTTTACTAGTGTGTGTGTGTGTGTGTGTGTGTGTGTTTCACTGCACAAATGGATTAAATGTGGAGGTCAAATTCCGTTGTGTGAAAAATCACATTGGCTAAATTGGTTTATCTTATTTGTTCTACATTCATTCAGCCTAGAGTGCTCATCTATATGAACCAGCTGACCCATCAAATTCATACTTTCAGAAGATGCTGATGACCTTAATGAGGTGTGTACGATTTAGGTTGGAGGTGACCACAAGGTAGATCTCCAAGAGGAACGTTGGTGAAGAGGAAAGAAAAATCTAAAAGATCTCTTGAATAGTTTATCCTAGACAGCAATGAGATCTAGAGCCAAGACAAACAAGATTTTAGCTTAAATCTCCTACTGCTCATATACTTCTCCTCACTCGTTCTCATGAGTTTTAGTACAGGTCTCAAAAATGTCAGTTAATCAGTGTCATTGGTGAAAAAAGTAATCAATTGCCAATTACTGATTACTTCTCAAAAATTGTAATGGGATTACTTTACATATTACTTTTTAGACACAGTAATCTCATTACATTACTTTACTACGTTTCTCTATACAGCCCAAACGAATCTGTCCCAAAATGCAAAATAACAATCTCAGTCTGAACAGAATACAATCAGGTGTGTTTGATTAAACAGCTAATGCAAACTGAACACTCAGAAAAGAACACATACAGCTCAAAATAAAGTCTCTCTGAACCAAACACACAGTTTAAACAGCGGAAGTTGGCTTCTTATTGGCTTCTTATTGGAATTTCCCATTCCAGCTTCAATGGTGCAGCATCCACATTTAAGGTGGAATGGGGAAATCTAAAAACACAAATAAGACTAACTGAAATCTGACAAATGAAAACATGTTTCCAGTAGTCTTCTGGCTTGTCCATGTGATCTTTAGAAGAGCAGACCATAAATAACCTCCTGGTCTATTACACACCTTGCTATTGACATGATCTCTGTTGGTTGGGGTACCCTCCTGGGAAGGGTAGTAATGCCATTAAATTTCCTCCACTTGTACACAATCTGACTGTGGATTGGTGGAGTCCAAACTCTTTAGAGATGGTTTTGTAATCTTTTACAGCCTGATGAGCATCAACAACTCTTTTTCCTCAGAAATCTCCTTTGTTTGGTACACTTCCACAAATGGGTTGTCGAATTCAGACTTTGCTAGATTGCTCTTCTTTAAATAAAACAGGACACCCACTCACACCTGATTGTCATCCCAATGATTAACAACACCTGAACCAAATTATCTGCTCATTTTAAAGTTTCACAAACTTTTTGCATTAAATTTGCATTGCATAATTTTCCTCAGGATGGTAGGGAATGATTTGGGTCTTTAGGATTTTAAAACAGTCTGATAAAGTTTAAGAAATACAGACCATTCTAAAGGCTTCTCAAACTCCAAACACCGCTTTCATAACGCTGGTGACCACTGGTCTTAACTCACCACAAAGTCACCCAAACTTCTTTTTGAGTCTTCTAGACTTTAGCCTCGTTCGACCACTCCAAGGATGTTCCCAAACATTTGCACTAGAGGCCCTCAGTTTCAGTGGAGCGATTTATATTTGATATTAAACAAAGTCTCTTGGTTTTGTTGGTTGGGTGACCTTTGTGCAGCCCCTGACCACTATCAGTGCAAACCTAATGATCAGCGGTGTGGCATTTTCTATTGGCAAAATGTCACTTTCAGCTTATTGTATGACAGATAAAGTGCTGTGATGGAACTTTAGCGGTGAACAAGTCCCAGAGGAAATAAAGTCCACCTCCAAAAAAAAAGTTTAAAAAATGTCATATTTTCCGACAATATGTGAAACTTTTCTAACATGACGTCATCATAACTCCCTGTAGAGTATCTATGCCGATTACTCCCTCTGCCTTTTCGTAAACAGAACAAAACGGCTCATTAATACACTGTGTAAACACCAAAAGTTAAGTGTAAGACATAAAAATTCCATCTTTTGTTCTGGTGTTGGAGCAATAAAAGCATTTGGATAAAGAGTACAAAGAGCCTGGCCCGCTGGCCCCAGTCCTACATGTTAGCATGGAGATTACAATGCTTAATTATGGCCTAATTAGGCACGGCCTTTTTGTCTTTCCAAGCTATAGGAACCAGAGTCTCCAGCTAATGTCAATAATTGCACTGCACCGATAAATTACATAAGATTAATAATATGTAATTACAGGGAAAAGATTGGAGTTCCAGTGTGTCAAAAGCGGAAATTAAATGCTTCACGGTGGAGGGCGCTGCCGGTGGAGGGCCCGTCCACGTTTATATCAATGTCAATGAGAGGCATCTCACTGTCTGTGTACAGAAATCCCTATTAAGCTACGAGGCTAACGTAGGAGCTCATATCTCACCAATTATCATCAACGACCGAAATCATCTCACGTCTCAGAAAAGAAAATGCAAAAATGATTTTCTAACAGCGGGACAGTGACACGCTGCTTTAACTACGCTGCTGTCTCTGAAACAGCAGTACCAGACATCTGAAGGTCACACAACCTTTTGTAGGACCTGAGTGGGAGGAGATGAGGGTTGAGATGTTAAAGCTTCAAATATCTGTAATTAGAGAATTTAGATTTGGGCTAGTTTCAGATTGTATAAGATGTCTTTCTGTCAGATACTGGACTGTTTTGGGATCTGGCGGCCCTGTATTAGTGAGACTGATTGTATTAAAACACTTGTTTTAGTGCCTGCCAGTGTTTGCTGCTGGAGAGCCTGAGTGCTGATTGGTGCTCAGAGCTGGAGAGGCTATGTGCTGATTGGTACTTACTGCTGCAGAATCTGAGCTCTGATTAGTGATTGCCTGCAGATGCTGAATGCTGATTGGTGCTCACTGCTGGAGATGCTGAGCAGTGATTGGTGCTCACAGCTGAGGGTGTAACAGCTGGTTTCACTTTTACTGCTTTTTCTGATGCAGGAGAGCTGAAGCGTTGGGCGTGATGGAGTGAGATCTGTCCCAAACGTCTCATTTGTATGCAGTACTATGCTGAGGAGTGATGCAGAGTTTGTCTAGCATTTCTGAATTGCAAGAACAGAGCAGAAGATTCAGACTCCAGCACACATGGCACCAACATGCCATTTTAGAGTGGACACCCCTGACCACCCCTGACTAATAGTGATCACAGACCTGTGGTGTAATATACTGTAGGTGAGGCTGTTGAACCATATTCAGTCTGAATATTATTGAACACAAACTGCAGGATAGCAGAGTTCTGTTACGGTCACTACTTAATTGGCATTAAATAATAATATTTAAATAAAGTGAGTAAAAACACTATTAAGACTAAATATTAGCATTTCCTTAGACCTGCATATCCTCTTCTAGGTCTGCAGTACAATATTTTTTTAAGCAGAATTAGTTTTGGTTGCCAGTTATTGCCAAAGTGATTAAAAGTAGATTAGGTCATTTTAATTGATTGATACAAGTTAGAAAATTTTACCAGTTGTAAAACTATAAAAGTTAAACATAAGAAAAAAAGTCATTTACGAAAAAAAAGAAAAAAGAATGACCTCAAAAAAAATAACAGTAAGAATGACACCTGTAGGCTGAAACCCAGTTCTCTCGGGTTTAAAGTTCTGAAAGGTTATTGGTACTTTAAACCAAGTAGGACAACGCAAAGCTGAAGATTAAACAAATTTAAATTTGGATTTTAGATTTAGATTTTACATTTTTAACATATTTTTAGTTGTAGATCGAACTGAAGCTCTAATGCTACTGCATTTTAATTATGATACCTGATATGGATGCAATAATCACTATTATTAATATCATTATTATTTTATATTATAGCACAATGTCAGACTTAACTAAGGATGTAAATCTGTATCAGTAGTTTGATCAGAGGAGGATGGATCCCCTTTGTGAGTCTGGTTCCTTTCAAGGTTTCTTCCTCCAGCCTTGAGGGAGTTTTCCCTTGCCACTGTTGCCTTTGGCTTGCTCACATCGGACTTAGATTTAAATTGTTTGATACTAATTATGTAAAGCTGCTTTGTGACAATGCCTGTTGTAAAAAGCGCTATATAAATACTTTTTGATTGATTGATTGTAAACTCTTCCACAGCTGTACGCTAACTTTATATTATTTCCTGCAGTATTTTAAGCTTTATATTCAGATTTTTATCATCTCGATTTTTAAACTGTATAAAGCTGTAAATTTGACTGAGGGTTACACATGTATTGCATTTCAATAACATCTGACAATCCTATTACACCACTGACCGACTCTGCTGGTGGAGATAAATGGAAACAACAGATTTCATTCTGTTTCATTTCAGAATTCGCCCTCTCACCCTCTAGTGGCCTTGGACTGACCATCAGAAACCAAATGTGTGGAATGAAGTATTGAAAGTTTAGAGCTGCAGATTTAGACATTTATTTCACATCTTTTATGTGTGTTTACAACACAGATATGAAGAACTTTTCAGCTTTAGGACCATACAATACCATGAAGTATACCGTTTTATATACAAGAGCTTTTACATGTTGAAGGTGATATGCAGACCTCAGTGGGTTAAATAAGACAGTCAGCTGTTAATACTGTGGTTTATGTCAAATCCAAATGACAGTAAAAGCCATAAAAACTGTAATCGTGTCCCCGGCTGAGGCACAAATCCTTTACCAGAAGGGAAAAAAATTCCCCAATAAGAGAGCGCGACCCCGGCCGGCGTGAGTGTGTGTCACTGGGCTCATGTGCAGGTGTATCTAGTCCTCATCCTCTGCGCAACTCTGAGGAATAAATGAGCTGTGTCTGAGCTTAACTCCCCACACCAGCTCAGCGCTCTCACAAAGCCCCCAATCACAGGCTTACAGCGCAGGCCAAGCCGCGGCAGCTCCAACACAGGAACTCACTGGAGCACTTGTTGAGCAACCACTGGTTAAATCCTGTTCTCTGGGGAACTGGCGCTATCTCTAACAGCGGGAGTGATCAAAGTGGAGCTTTCTGAGTGCGCTTTTTGGCTGAGAAACTGTGATAATGAGACGAGAAAACATGCAACCGTGAGATGTCTCGCCAGAACCCGCTGCCTGACCCTCTGCGGCTCCACGCTGCCATTTAGGAGATGCTCCTAATTGCACCGCCCGGGGCCAGGGGGCTACGACCCCCCTGTGATCATTAAAAAGGCCGTTTGTGACCCGCTAGCCCCTACGCTACACGGCGGGGCAGCGCTAGTAGAGGGAAAAGTCATTGAGGTCAACAGGAGAGAAAAAAGAAGACCCTGGCAGCAGAGATAGATTGATTTAATATTAAAGATGTATTAGTAATGAGAGGCCTGCGGGACAAACTACACTTCTACAGGATTCAAGCCTGGGGAGCTAACAGCTAGAACTAGCATGCTAATGCTATAAAGTTGAATAGAGATGCTTCTGTCTCTTCTCCACATATAGAGTCAGAGGTTTTGTACAGTACTGAGATGGACAAGTGTTTTAAAATGGCACATTGGGAGAGTTTAACAGACATTAGGTAGGTATGGAGGGAAATATGTAGAGGTGAGGTAGGTGGGGAGGAAGGAAGTGATGGATGTAGGTAGCCAGGTAGGTAAATAGGGAGGGAGGAATGTAGAGAGGGATGGAGGTAGAGGCAGAGGTAGGGAGGGAGGGAGGTAGTCAGGGAAGTATGTAGTATGAAGGTATATAGGTAGGAATGGAGATAATAAGGTATGTAGAGTTAAAGTAGGTAGGTCATGATGAAGACGGAGGTGAAGGAGGTAGGTAAGGGTTGAGGGAGGAAGTTAACGGAGGTGGTAGGAAGGGATGTTTATTAATAATAGAAAGATAATTGTGTATTTAATGTAAGTACCGTTAAGAGCAATCTGTCTCAAATGCATGTACTATTAGATCATTCTCCTCAACAAATAAATGACTAAGTCTAATATTTATTAATTAACACTGCATTTCCCAGGTTTGCGGGAAAAAAAACCTTCTTGTGAGCCATTAGAGAGGTAATGTGATGTAAATGAGAGTCTGTAAGGTGTAGGGTCTAGGCCGCATGTCGTAGGGCAAGTTTTGTTTTGGTATTCGGCCTTGGCTGCTCGCTCGGCGCATGCAAGCCTGTAGCATAATTCCTGCTCTATTATTTTATATAAATATTTTTTTTACTTTGTGGAAAGAGGACATACTCTCAGTAAAACTAATGGAGAATCTCTGTGAGACTGAATGTGTGACAATGCGCTGATTTGCATGACAAGCGAAGCAGAGCAGCAGACAATGGCTGTTAATGGCTCCAGCATTCCAGCGCGGGGGACAGAGACAATGAAAAATTCCATCATTTTGGGAATTCTATTGTTAACTGTCTCATGTTTGATGCTGGTTCTCTTTATCTACGTTTTAGGACAATCTGATGAAGTTTTAGGTCAAATTTATTCGGAAATATACAAAATTCTTAAGCTTTGACAAGCACCACTGTACTTGGAGGCAGTGTGGGCTCCTCCTGCATTGTGTGGCTTCCTTGCCAGGCATCTCGCCCCTCCTGCCTCACTACTTTTTTGTAGCTAAAAGACAGCTTTGGACGGAAGCTGGCATCGACGATTAACATGTTGTTTTAATGCTGTGAAGGAAAGTGACTATTCCCTAAGAAAAGATTTGGTGTTCTGCTGGCATGAAGAGCGAGACGAAGGCTTTGAAGTCTAAAGGCGCTGAAGGGAATGACTCTAATTGCACTTTTGCCTGGATAACAAACAGGTAACAGGGTCATTCATCATTAGCGCTAAAGGAGTTATTTTTCCTCGACTTATCAGCGCAGGGTTCAGCTGTGTGATGATCAGAGCGGAGCGCTGATTTGGATAAATCTCCGCAGCCACAAACACCCGTGGAAATGAAAGGCTGTCACGAGACACCTTTGAGCGATGGCTCGTCTCATAATGCCTAAATCTCGTGCTCAATAGAGCCGACATAATATCGGCCCATTACTTCAAACTACGCACCTCTTTACTTTCCCATTCAAAGAGCTGATTTACATGCATATGAAACAGCCGTTTGACATTGGCGACACGCAGGGCGCGTGCTCCAGCTAAGCAAGACTCACCAGGCCTCTGCTAACTTCTTCAAAAGAAAGAGCGAGAGAGAGACGGAGGGGAGGGGGACACTGATAAATTCGTCCTATTTCTCCTCGCGTGTGCAGAAAGGTGCTTCATCACACAGAAAAAGGCTCTCACCCATTCTGCCTTCAGCGCTCCTCACCTTAATACATCGCAGAAATGGCGCTAATAATGTTTTGAAGTATGTTTGGTTTGGGGAAATGGTTTCATACATCAGCTTGATGGGGAAGTTTCAGAGCCGACACTTGCTTTAAAGGAGTTTTATGGTAAACATTATCTATAGACGGGGCATGGGCCGAAGGAATAATGGCCCCTGTCAAGTCCGCTGTCTTAATTGTTCATAATCATCTGTTTCACTCCATTGTGGCCTGGCGCGTCTTTCATCAATCCTCGCTGGTCGGTTTCCTCGCCGGGAAAGTACACTCACCTCGTTCTCAATCACAATGTAGAGCCGGTAAATACATCAGGCTTGTTTGCGCTGGACGGGAGGGTTAAGATTCATGGACATTTACATGTACAGTCTTTAGCAGATGCTCTCATCCAGGTCATGATGTTACATTTGTAGGTCAGTGAAGTGTTGGGAGGCTAGCTCAAGGAATCCAGGATTGAAACATAGTCTGCCAGGCAGCGATGATACCCACTACACCTCACCAACCACATCATGTAGGTGTCTCTAAATTCCGGTAATTACACGTATCTCAGTTGTAGTTGTTTCTGGTAACGATGTATATAATTTACTGTTTATCTATGTCAATATATTTAATATAGAAAATTACGCTCAGTTGTCTAATCAAGTAACAACAATACTACCCTACCAAATTCATGGGAAATCATTCATTTGGATTGCATTAGTTTATCTGTTTTTAACATCCTGTTCAGCCAGTCTGTAGAGCACATTTAAGTCACTATATCTTCTTAGAGAACTTGTGTGATTGTGCCATCTCTGCCAATCGGTAGAGGTATGTAGGCCACAAAAACATCCACTAGAGGCCAGAAATGCAACATTTTCTTTTTTGAATGTAAACCAGCAGCTTCATGACCACCACAAGTAATAAACCGGATTAATGCTGCTGCATCGTCACACAGATGAGTGTGGTGTTTAAAAAGTGAACAAAATTAGCATCTTATAGAGTTTAAGTAGTTTATTTTCTTATTTTACCATATATATATATAAAGTGTACATTTAAAAAAAAAACGTGGGGTTTGACTGTTTTTATTATCGCAAGTGAGAGTGTGTAAGAAAGAGAGAGACATAAAGGAAGAGGTGAAGAAAAACTTCCAGGAGTTATTGTCAGGAGCTTTGTAGAAAACCTCGCCAAAAAATGACAAATTAAAAATGATTTACTCTTAGACTGTCAAACCTACTCCTGCTACAGATTCATACTGGTCTTATCACACTACTGTTATTACTGTCTGACTGTGGATTCATACTGGATTTACATCACTCCACAGTCGTTACTGTCCGACTGCAAATTCCACCAACACTGTGAATTCATACTGGATTATAATCACTTCAGTTGTTTCTGTAAACTCTGCATAAGCTGGCGATTCACACTGGATTACAGGTGTTTGACATCTTTACTTTAAAGAGCGCAGTGATGATGATTAACATGACGGAAGCTGAGCAGATGCTCACATTAATTCAGACTCAACTGTGTGTGTGTGTGTGTGTGTGTGTGTGTGTGTAAGAGGCTATGAAAAACCTCCAGGAGAACTTCTTGTCAGGAGTTTTGTAGCTCATAACCCTGAGGGCTACAGCGTTCCACGTTTCTTCTGCAGCCGCTCCTCAGCTTCCTTTGGCATTATCTCTTTATTGCCTCTTTTCTCCCTCAGCTAAAAATGCACCGCTGGCGTTGATTAAGGTGCACCAAGAACCTGCTTATGTGTTTTAAATTATCTGAGCCTTGTGCTCGGGGGACAGGCGTTCGGAGCCTCGAGAGCGCATTATTCCTGAGATAGGAATTCTTTTAGGATCACAGCTTTGCATCTTATTTGGTGGCTAAGCCCGCAGACATGCTCCAGGCTCCTGAGTTCATAATTAATGGATTGATTAATGTCTGACGTCTGACAGCGATGGAGTACAGAGCGAGATTAGTGGAGGGATGGAAGCGTGTTGTTTCAGGACCGAGCGCTGAAGACAGATGTGGTGGAAAAACTGTGATGATTGCTAATGAGACGCTCGCTGGAATTAAAAGAATACTCCAGAGCTTCTCAATCTAATCTGGATCTACTGCTGATCTGTAACATACTGCACACTCATTACAATGCATGTCACTTAAGATAACTAAGACAACCCATTAATGCTGAGTCACTACAACAGCTGTGCATTCAATTTGATTCAACTAAACATTTTCTGGTGATCAGACATGAACAAGACGCAGACCGAGGTATTCCTTTAAGACTGACCTCTTTGTCTTATATCCTTAAAGTTCTGTTATTCATTCTACAGCAAATACAGACACAACACATCTGTTAATGTCA
>BRDA01071108.1:0-25230 GCA_036984385.1 Crenuchus spilurus | reverse complement strand
CACATGTTTTCATCCACATCACACTAAATATCTCCTCTTGCAATGCAGTGTGTAAGGAATCTCCTGGAGGGTCTAAACCAGCCTCTACAGGCATCTGCTGCGATATCCTCACAAGCTGCATCCACAACAGTCAGCAGGTTCATCTGGGTGTGCGACTGCTGATTGTACACCTTCCATCTCCAGGCTGAGAAAAGCTCCTCAGTTAGGTTTTGGGATGGAGAACAGGGTGGAAGGAACTCCATCAGCATTCTCAAGTGAATGGTAAACCATTGCCTGATGGTGTTAAGAGTGGTGAAAACTCGCATAATAACCACATATTTGGGCAAGTCCTCTTACATCACACCTCTCTCATCATCAGGGATGATCCCTGTAGATGGTGTACAAGAATGTAAGGAGATGCTATATGTTAAAGGCCCCATATAATAGGAATATGTATAAGCAGCACACATTGTGATGTTTCCTCCCCATTGGCCTGGTACAACAGTGGTAGTCCTTTGGCCAATGATGTTTCAACCACACCTTCTGCATTTTTCAAGTTTGAAGCCTCTTACAAGTGTAAAAGTGTGGAACGATTCTCCTGATTCCAGCTCTATGATACGCTGAAGCAGAAAAGGAGTAATGAAGCACATATAATGTTCATTTTGGACAAGAAACATATTTCAGCCATATCAAATATGTCAGTATGCATAAGGATTTTTACCTGTAGGCTGCATACTGGTACCACAGCTCTTTCACAGTCACTGTGTCTTTGAAATTGAACTTTGTACATCAGGTTCATGCTCATCTGGTGTCATTGAGAGCTGTAAGCTGTTTGATCTAAACCTTCACAAATTCCCCTTCTTACCTGAATGCCAAGATTCACCTTGGATGATTGTACAACTTCATCAATTTAGGATAAATGACCTAAATTTACTAAAAAAGTTTCATAGAAATGTACAAATGATGTCTGAGAGATTATGAGAACATGTTGAGCACTTTTGCATGTAGTGACCTAGGCGATGACCCTAAACCTAAATGTTTTGGAGGGTAAGACAATTTAACAGACAATCAGTAGAACATATTTTGATGAACATGACATAAGCAACTGATAATGTAAAAAACAGCAGAGAATTGTACTTGACCATTTGCATGAATGAACAAAAGCATTTGTAAAATGAGAAACTCAATGAGAAACACAATGAGAAACACAATGAGAAATGCTATTATGATCTGCACAAGTGACAAGGAGATGTGAAGATTGAATGAATAGTTTTGAGAATTTCAATTCTGATGTGAGAAATGAACCAAATCGACTGAGAAAAAGTAACTCTTCAGTTTTGTTTTATCGTTCTGCTAAAGTGCATTCTGAGCTCCCTGGTGCTTTTGTATTTAAGTAGCAAATAAAGCTCAAATATGGATTCCACTCTCATCTCTGGGTCTCCATCCTTACACATTGTTTACAGTCATTCACTTTTTGTTAGTAAATGTTGCATTTACAATAAATAGGACAGCTCAACCACTCATGTAGTGTGAATGCCACAATGACAGATGACTCAGAGTCATGTAGTGTGAACCTGGCATCATCAGTTTACAAATAAAAGGAGCGCCAAGGGCAGTAGCAGCCAACAAACCAAAAGCCAAAAAATGTTTTGTTTTCTGTTAAAATGCTGCTTTTAGTCCAATCATGGGTGCCAATGTTACACAAAAAGAACATATACATGGCAGAGGCAAAGAACTCCACGTGAAACTTATACAAATTCATAAATTTTGGTTTATCAGAAAACATTGAACTCCATTATCCTGCTTATACAGCACTTGCCAGACTTTTAGCACCTTAAACATGTTTTTGTTCACGAAGCTTATATCAAATAATACATACCTACAATGTTTAATAAGAAAACACAGAAAACAGATCATCTGAGAACAGTGGGTTTTATTTTAGATGATAAAGTATATTTGAGTTTACATTTTTCTAAGTATGTGTGTGGATGACGAGATCTGGAGTCTTCATTTCACTGAATTGTTCAACGAACCAGAGCAGGAAGGGTAATTTTCTGCTCCACTTCACTGCAGTACTTCTCTGGGAGCCCTGCCGCCCTGAAACAGAATAATGGTAATTTTAGTTGGTGACTAATATATGAAGTATTTAAGCTATGCAATACTCCCTTTACAATAACATGTTTTTGTGATGTTTCATATAAAAAGTTCTGGAAGGTACATAATTTTTCTTTTCGGCTTGATTATAATTATGTCTAGAGGAGGACTGAGATGATCACTGCTTTCCTTTGAGAAAGACTTTTCCAGTGAAGGAAATGACAAGCAAATGGCTCCAAACCACAGACGACACATTTAAGTTCATATTTACATCAGATTTTTATTCATCTCAATTCAAATTACTCTACATATTTAACACTATAGTTATATCAGTGACGTGTGTTGAGGTTCATGGTTGGTGAGGCACTGACTCGCTTAGAGTTGGATTTACAAATATATAAACCCAAAAGGGTAGCTTACTCAATTGGCTACTGGTTATTTCGTATCTCATCAGCGTTCTTCACACACACACACAAGGTACGTATTAAAGGTTCGTAAAGATAAGAAAAAACGTTACAATTACAGCAGTGAGAGAAAACGGCATTTGCTCTGTGCACTTGACTCTCACTCGCCTCTGCGTAAAAGGACAGCAGCAACAAGCACCCGTTGGCTCATGTACGCCCCCTGCACCTCACGTTTCACCCTTGTATTTGAACAGGAAATACGCAATTTCAGGACTTTCAGGTTTAAAAACAGCAAGTCACTGGAGTTATATTTAACTTTTTTTTATTTTAATTTTCACACGTGTTGGGTAGCCAATTGATCAGGGTTCGTATGGGTTCATAAAATCCATGAATTTGGTGGTGCAAAATTTAAGTACTTGAATATCCTTAAATTCCAGGGAAAAGGATGAAAGTCAATAAAAAATCAAATGTCCGAGTCAAAAAGAGTTTTGTCTATTATTTTTCTTCCTTAACTATTTAATAAAAACATTTTTCCTGAAAAAACTGAAAAGAAAAAGTCGGGAGAAACATGTTTTTTGGGAAAATTCAGCAAATTCGCTTTATACACAAAAACAACTTTTTTGGTGAATTTAAGTTTTGTTTTTCTTAAAAACATGTACTAAGATAGATATTCGAGACTGTCTTTCATACGTTTTGTCGTTAATGTGAGTGACGGACTGAATGATGTGACCAGCAACTTTGGCCTGGTTTTCTCTGGCAGAGTCACAAATGTACTCTCGCATACGCATATTGTGGAATAATGACTGTAGGAGGTGAAGTGTTGACATATTTTGACATCGCTGATGAAGACTGGAAGCAACAGTACCTTGGCTAAGCATTTGGCCGACAAGCAGCCCAACCTCTACAGAGAGCTGAAAACTCCACCAGTTAATAAAGTTAATGACTACACCACAGAGCTTTCTTAAGTGCTTAATGAAATATTTCGTTTGTAACTGTTTACGTCGGCGATAAGCTAATTACTCGCCTTCGCACATGGCTCATGATGATGCGCATGTGTTCATGTTTTCATCGCTGTTAGTCTGTGTGTTTGAAGTATGTATTATATAGTAATTTTTGTTGCTTTATTTAGCAAGGATTAATTTGAATAAACAATTGAATTTCGGACAAAGGAATTACTTTATATTTTTGTTGTATTTTTGCCAAAGTATCATTTTGGTATCAAGAATCGCGATACTGATCTTAGTATCAGTATCGAAAATCAGAATTGTGGTATCGTGACAACCCTAGACTGATTAATCAAAGGGCGGCTCAGTTTAGTTATTGTCCATCTTAGCCATGTTTCCCTTAAATTCTGCATTTTCTTGTGTTGTTTGTCTGTCTCTGTCTTGACTCAGTGCCCAAGATTTTCCCTGTGATATTTTGATAAGACCTCACACATGCATTCTGCTTTTCTGGCTCACTCATCATAGACATGGCCAGGCTCAGGCTTGGAATGAAGTCTAGCCTTGGAATTTTCTTTGATCTCGGTGCAGACAATAAGAGAATAAGAAACTAGACTATTCTGCTTGGGTTTTTAGCAGATGTCACTATATTCAAAGTGATGTAAGATTTTCTGATAATTTGATGTCTAAGGAATGCATCCAAAACCCAGATGTAATTCATCAGAAGGCCATTGTCTGTTTTTCATAGTCATTTTGATCTAAAGCTTAGTTACTTGAATTCCTAAACCAAGCAACAACAGATCAATTCGTAGGCCCAGAAGCTAGTGTTGCTTTACAAAAAAATGCTGTAAAAGTGACAAAGTTTGTGTCTGCTATGCTATCTCAGTTAAAAATTTGAAAAGGTGCAGACATAGTACTCTGAATGGATAGAAAGTCAAAGTTCTATGTTCTAGAGTGTTTCCCTGGTCACCACATGTGGCTGGGTTTAGCCTATGCTATATAAAGATGGATGGATATAAGGAGAGACTCACTTAGAAAATAATCACATTTATATGACTGTTCCCAACAAGATGACAGAAATCAGAAATACATGAATTGGTTGGAGAAGACAGTCAGATCTGTTAATGTCTTAATGGTCAGACAGAATTGGATGGTGCTACAGTACAGTTGATTAACATTGTCATCTAAAGTTACAGAAATTGTGATAATTGTCACAGTGGGTGCAGCGTGGTGACAACTTCTTTATTAAATGTAACATGAATAATAGGCTGTGAACAAAAATACTGTGGCTGTGAATAATCTGTGAGACCTAACACATAGCAACTTCATCAGAAAGACTAAGATCTGATACTAAGATCAGTATCGCGATTCTTGATACCAAAATGATACTTTGGCAAAAATACAACAAAAATATAAAGTAATTCCTTTGTCCGAAATTCAATTGTTTATTCAAATTAATCCTTGCTAAATAAAGCAATAAAAATGACTATATAATACATACTTCAAACACACAGACTAACAGCGATGAAAACATGAACACATGCGCATCATCATGAGCCATGTGCGAAGGCGAGTAATTAGCTTATCGCCGACGTAAACATTTACAAACGAAATATTTCATTAAGCACTTAAGAAAGCTCTGTGGTGTAGTCATTAACTTTATTAACTGGTGGAGTTTTCAGCTCTCTGTAGAGGTTGGGCTGCTTGTCGGCCAAATGCTTAGCCAAGGTACTGTTGCTTCCAGTCTTCATCAGCGATGTCAAAATATGTCAACACTTCACCTCCTACAGTCATTATTCCACAATATGCGTATGCGAGAGTACATTTGTGACTCTGCCAGAGAAAACCAGGCCAAAGTTGCTGGTCACATCATTCAGTCTGTCACTCACATTAACGACAAAACGTATGAAAGACAGTCTCGAATATCTATCTTAGTACATGTTTTTAAGAAAAACAAAACTTAAATTCACCAAAAAAGTTGTTTTTGTGCATAAAGCGAATTTGCTGAATTTTCCCAAAAAACATGTTTCTATGAGCCCTCATATCCTGATGGAGAACCACTTCTACCGCGGAGGTACACAAGTTTGTTGGGTGTCATTCAACTCCTGAACTACTTCTCTTCAGTGTACAAATGTGAGCTCATGTATCCATTTGCCAAACGTGAGCAGGTCAAAATGTCTTCAGCTGATGTAAACAGATCCAGTGTCCTTTCCATGTTCATTTCTAGTAGTTTGATTTATTTTGATTAACTTTTAAACATTTCTGATGTTTTAATGTCTTGTGACACAAATAAACTGAGTTGACTTTCAGTATTCTATGACTCTGAGTGCTATATCTCTGAAAGTTGTCCCTGTCAGGGTCACATTTTTCGGTTTCGCCATGCTAACGACAGCGTTCGTGCTGCTCTATGGCGTTACGTTGGCCCCACAATGCTTAGCGTGTGGATGTTTTTGAGCGAGTAAGAGAGATTTGTATTCAATATTGCCTTTGTGTGTGTGCAAAAATTTGCTTGCTCGCTCGCTCAAAACATCCACGTGCTCAGAACTGTGGCATAAATATGAAGACATAATGCTGGCTTAAGTGTGTGACAATATTAGCTATAGTATCAAAAGTATTGAGTATTACAGAATCGAATAGTTTGAAGCGTCATAGTATCAAACAAGTATCAAACTATCGATACCTCGTGCAACTCTACATCAGTCCAGTGCTTTTTACAACATGTGGTGTTTTTACAAGCAAAATTAAAATTATTGCAGAGATAAACATTTGCATGTTTCTTCATCTGAAGCATCATGAATGCACTGAACACACTTTCTAAAAACTATGTGGTCTTCATATTGGTGTTTCTACAGTGTGTTTCTCTAGTGTTTCACAACAATATTATAAACTTAACTCAGCTTCTCAGTCAGCGTATAGGGTGTTTCTGTGCATGTTGCATTTTTTTCTTTGTTGTTTTTTGGTCTTCTCGGTGATATCTAACTGTCATACTGAAGATGAATAAGAATGAATAAGAGTGCCTGACATTCCAAACAAAATGCAAATGTTGGTGAAAATGAGTAATAAAAGGAGAGAATATCTTTTTTGTCACTGTGTCTCCTGTATTGACAGTTCATGAATAGATCAAGGATTTTTCCTGACAACCCCAACACCCCCCACATGACCCCCTTCCCCCAAAACCCACCGCAAGCCTCCTCACACGTCATACCGGGCTAAGCCTGCAGTTTTTACATTCTAGTGACATCCCTGCTGTCAGACCACAAGGAAAGTACAGGAGAACAAATATTTGCACACTGCCGACAGCTTCCAAAAGCAAATATATATATTTTATCAGACAGGGAAGGACAGAGAGCAAGAACAAGATAAGCAGCCGTACTAAGGTAACTATTTCATGTATGACTGCAAATCAAGCATTTAAATTTTCTCAACACAGAGAAAGCCAAGGAACCTGGCTTAAAGGCTACTGTTGTCTCACAATTATCACATTTCTCACCAAGACTAATCATCACAGTACTCATTTCAGACTTACTTCAGTTCCTTCAGTTTCTTTTCCTTTATCTCGTCCAGTCGGGCTCTGCGGATGCGTGCCTCCTCGTCCAATTTCTCCCCCTCACGGTACAGCTCCCGGCGCTGGGCGATGGTCTGCAGCTCCCGCTCACGTACCTGCTGCCGAACCACCCCTGCATGATGCAGAACCCTCTGTCGATGTTGCTCCTCCTTCTCCTTCTCCCGCAAAATCATCTCCTGTTGTGTTCTGCAGTGTGGCGAGAGAGGAGTGTATGAACTGCTGCCTGGATATTGGATACTACAAGCCTCACCAAATTAAGCCTCAACTCTAAAAGCAAAGCCCAGACATCCAAACTGAAACTGCTTTATGAATTCATTCATAAAGACAATTATGTTCAGGTCAGTTGAGGATAAAGAAGAGAAAGGCCAGCAACACTGTTTTAACAGAGTGGCAGTACTCCAAAAGTGTGGATTCATTTACTTCAATATATAAAACCTAGAAATAGGCTCATATTTTGATGTTGCTACTAATTTTTATCCGTTCTTTTCAAGTCAACTAACTACTGATCATTTTATAATGCTGTTGAATTCACATACAGTGAGGAAATATGAATTTGAGCACCCTGTGAATTTGCAAGTTCTCCCACTTAGAAATCATGGAGGGGTCTGAAATTTTAATCTTAGGTGCATGTCCACTGTGAGAGACATAATCTAAAAGAAAAAATCCAGAAATCACAATGTATGATTTTAAAAATAATTTATGTGTGTGTTACTGGTGAAAAACTACAGGAAACGTTTGACCTCTGTAAAGGCTACTGTACCAAATATTAACATTGATTTTCACATGTGTTGAAATACTTATTTGCAGCAGTAACACACACATAAATTATTAAAAAATCATACATTGTGATTTCTGGATTTTTTTCTTTTAGATTATATCTCTCACAGTGGACATGCACCTAAGATGAAAATTTCAGACCCCTCCATGACTGTTAATTTCATTAACGATAATTATGACGAAAAAATATTCGTTGACGACCATTTTTTTCACGACGAAAACGAGACGAGAACTAAATAAAAACGAATGTTTTAAAATGAAAACTATGACTAAAAGTATTAGACTTTTCATCGACGAATAAAAAAAAAAAAAAAGTCACAGAAGGACATAAAGAATGTTTTTGTCCAGTAATCCGCTTTTTAAAATAAACCTGCCGACGTCTGACTTTCTCAAAGCACATTAAGCTCCCGTCACACTGGTGAAACTTAACACAACGTGCTGACATCACTGCCACAGCTTGAATGGAAAATAAGTGATTTATGGAGTAATTTCACTTTCGCTGCCACACAAAACAAAACAGAGTGCAAAGTTTGTGGATTTAAAATAACTGGGGAAAACACTACGAACATCAAGAGGTCCTCAGTTCTCACCACCACGAGCTTTACAAAAAGGTAAGCTAACATAGCTAATGTAGCTAGCTAGCTAGATGTTAACTAGTTCACTAACGGTGATGAATATGTATATCTGATACGTTTCATTTTTCATTTTTGAATTTTTCAGTGTATAAAGGGGATATGTGCAATCCGTTATCATTATTTTAGGTGTTTAGGTTAAAGAGATCACAAACACATCTAACTGGAGCCGTGAATTCACAAAAAAATTAGTAAAATTTGCTGGGTGTTCAAATACTTATTTTCCTCACTGTATGTTTATTCACAGTGAGTACAATACCTGAGAGCAGAGATAAGTGAAGCACCTAAAAGCTATTATTTTTAGCCTTGCTACATTAGGGAATAATGATTAAAGGATAAGAAAAGTAGTTAACAAGACCAACTTGAGTAAACAAGCATGAACAAATCAACCCTTAATCCATGTTTTCTTTCTAATTACTGTAGGTTCATCTTGGTCTTATGCTTAGTGCTGGGCAATAAAAAATGATCTCGATTTGTTTCACAATAATGTTTCCTATGATGATGATGATGATGATAAGCCAGGACAACAGAATTCGATAAGCATTAACATTTGTTTCTATTTCACATCTAAGCAGCTTGACAGTGAGTTCTGAAGTGTGATACTGCTGCTCGTTAGACAGATCCTCCTCACCAGCGCCGCCTCCGGTTACACCCTAATCACACAGCACACTATCAGACTGCACACTCGACTGCATGCTACATTGTAGGAGCACATTTAAACAGTAGCAAAGTTATGGGAAGATGGCCAGTAGAGAAAACCCTGACAATAAAAACTAAAATGAAGGTGAGTCATCCTGCTGTAGATGACATTGTTCCAAAGAAGAGTCTATGGATTGAGATCACTGTCTTTAATATGAGCGCAAAAATGGGGTTAAACTGAGTGCATGCAAGAGCAACGAGCAGAAACAGCTGTGAACGGAGAAACAAGCAAAGAACTACACCTCGATCTGAGAGACAATATCTGCATCTTTGCAGAGCTGCACAGGAGTCTCTGCTCATCTCTCACTTTTCTGCTCAATTCTGAAGTTTCTGCTCACTGCATAATTATAACAGGAAATATGTCAGAGGTCAAAAGCTTGCTAATTGTTATATTACTAGTATATTAACAGTTCTAAAGGCTTAGAACTTTGCAGTAGGAATGTGTTTTTTTATCTTCTTAATTTACATTGTTACATTTTCTACTTCTTCGCAGTACACAACAGAGTAGTATATTTTGTTATTTAAAACATGTTAGTTAGACATTTTTATGTTAGAAGTTGTACCTCTTCTGGGCACGAGAATCAAAATGTAAATTTACTAAGTTTAGTTTCAGTGAAATCTTTAACTGTGTATTTGAGTAATTTGCATTCTGTGTTCCTGTATATTATGTTCTGGCAATAAACATTTTAATATTTTAAATAGTAACTTTTTCATGTATTTAGTCTGATGTTTTTAGAAGGATGTTATTTAAAAACTATGACAGTGTTAGAAATTTTTATATCATGATAATTATCAAGATTGATCAATATAGAAAAATGTATCGCGATAAAATGTTTGGCCATGTCACCCAGCTCTACTTATAGGCACATCACATTTTCTTATAAACTGTAATCTTTAAAAATGTTTCAATGATCAATAAATTACATACAGTACCAGTCAAACATTTGGACACACCTTCTTGACATACAGTGGTTATTCGTGATTTAAAAATGGTCTGTTGTCATTGTAGATTAATACTAGTCCAGTCAAATGTATTTATTTATAAAGGACGTTTTACAACTGATTCCACAAAGCAGCTTTACAGGGTTAGTAATAACAAAGCTCCAAATCCCAAGTGAGCAAGCCAACTAATTATAAGTTCTTGATACTGAAGTCATTCAAACTATGAATGCATATGGAATTATTTAGTAAACAAATGTTAAACAAACCAGAATATGTTTTATATTTTACATCCTTCAAAGTAGGCACCTCTTGCTTAGATGCCAGCTTTCTTGGCGTTTTCTCAGTCAGCTTTATGAGGTAGTCACCTGGAATGACTTTCAGTTAACAGCTGTGCCTTGTCAAGAGTTAATTACTTATTTTGGTTTGTTTAACACTTAAGTTTACTACATGATTCATTGTGTGTTCCTTCATAGTCTGGATGACTTCAGTATTAATTTACAATGTAGGAAAAAAAAGTAAAAAAAAAAAAACTTTGAATGAGAAGGTCTGTCCAAACTTTTGATTGGTACTGTATTTTACAGTGGTACGAAAAGGTTTGGGCACCCCTGTTAATTTTCATGATTTTCCTTTATATATCCTTGGTTGTTCAGATCAGCAATTTCAGTTAAATATATTATATAGCAGATGAACACAGTGATATTTGAGATGTGAAATGAAGTTTATAGGATTTACAGAAAGTGAGCAATAATTATTTTAACAAAATTAGGCATTTTCCTGGGCAAGCTTAATATTAAGTAAAGCCTCACAAATCACAAGGCTGATGTTCCTCGTCACTGCCAACATTTTGCGTAGGAGTGTTCACTGGTTGGACACTCCATGGCTTGATTTCTACAACACCACCTGCACACATAGAGCTCACTGTATACATTTTAATAATAAAATGTCAAAAATAAAAACTGTTTTCCTAAAGAATACACTACATGACCTTTCAATATATACTTTTTTTGAATGTGGAATTTTGATTTCCAACCTCAGAAAAACGATTTTTCCTACAACACCCTAATGTGATTGCAGGCTTATGAGTAATGGATTCTGACAAATGGAGACATTCCTCCTCAGATCACATCCACACCCTGCTACTTCTGGAATGAGGCGTACAAAGCAAGTCAGTGTGGACAAGTTGTTAGTTCCCATGCAATAAACCAAATATCTCCTGGCCAGCACTTACATTCCACACTTGAATAAACACCATCTGCACCATTATGATGTTCCACCTGAGGTATGCCCATTTATAATATGCAGACTTTGCCCAAATTCCTTAATTATAGGAACAGTAGTGGCTAGCCTGATGTTTGTATGAGCAAAGAGGTTCTTTATAGGTCCTTAGGGCACTTACATTCCAGAGCAGAACAATAAAATAAGCAGACATCCATAGTGTACGTGCAAAATTGCTTCACCTCAGAACCCTCTGAAATTCTGCTCTCTCTCTGCCAGCCTCTGTAGAGAGCATGTGCTTCTTGTGGATGACCTGCTCTAAGCGAGCAGCCTTCAGCCTCTCCTCATCCTGCATTTTCTTCTTGGTCTGCTCTTTTTCTTTCCGCCTCCACTCCCTCTCCGCAGCCTCCTGGTTCCTACGGGCCCTGAGCTCATCCTAGGAGATTACAGTAAAAATGAATAAGTACTTTCAGAAAGACACCAGATCCATCCTTCTCAACTGGGCTCTATGTTCATGCAGGAGCAGTTCAATTGTATTAGTGATGTGTTCACCATGGGTGTATTTAAAAGTCAGTAAAGGTTAACCATCTGGAGTCAGCGTTATGCAAAAACGCTTATATAATTGCAAGATTTTATCCTAGAAACAAAACAAAACATACCCCGAAAAGCTCAAAGGGTCTACTTTACAAGTACATAAACGTTGAATCAAAATATATTTGTAGCTATTTATAAGAGGAGCTTAAATAAGCAGAGACATTTTTAGAGCGAGTCAGACTGCTGTGCATTTTTCCCACCAATTGAGGCAATCTTTCCTTCATATAATAATGACATGGTAATTCCGAACATTTAATTGGTGGGTTCCAGCAGCCATGGAATGTGAACTGAACAAAGCTCTCACTGGAGTGTTCACAGATATCACATAAATATTCAATATATGAACCACTGAATTAGTGAAATACAGTGTCAACTCGCATTTTGTTAAGATTTAGAAATAAAATCACTACACACAATAATGACAAGTGTGCACGTCTGTTTATTCAGTTCTGAGCTCAAGTCTTGGCTTGAAATGTTTAGAGTGTGTTTTTTCACAATACAGTGGGGAAAAAAGTATTTGGTCAGCCACTGATTGTGCAAGTTCTCCTACTTAGAAAGATGAGAGAGTTCTGTAATTTTCATCATAGGTACATTTCAACTATGAGAGACAAATGAGAAAGAAAAAAAAACAGGAAATCACATTGTAGGATTTTAAAGAATTTATTAGTAAATTATGGTGGAAAATAAGTATTTGGGCAATAACAAAAGTTCAACTCAATACTTTGTAACATGGCAATGACAGAGGTTAAATGTTTCCTGTAAGTCTTCACCAGGTTTGCACACACTGTAGCTGGTATTTTGGCTCATTCCTCCATGCAAATCTCCTCTACAGCAGTGATGTTTTGGGGCTGTTGCTGGGCAACACGAACTTTCAGCTCCCTCCACAAATTGTCTAGGCCACTCCAGGACCTTTACGGAGCCACTCCTTCACTGCCCGAGCAGTGTATTTGAGATAATTTTCATGCTGGAAGGCCCAGCCAAGTTTCATGTTCAATGCTCTTACAGATGGAAGGAGGTTTTGGCTTACAATCTCACGATACATGGCCCTGTTCATTCTTCCCTTAACATGGATCAGTCATGCTGTCCTCTTTGCAGAAAAACAGCCCCAAAGCATGATGTTTCCACCCCCATGAACAGTAGGTATGGTGTTCTTGGGCTGCAACTCAGCATTCTTTTTCCTCCAAAAATGGCGAGTGGACTCGAGTACCAAAAAGCTCTATTTTGGTCTCATCTGACCACATGACCTTCTCTCATGCCTCCTCTGGTCATTGGCAAACTTGAAATGGGCCTGGACATGTGCTGGCATGAGCAGGGGGACCTTGAATGCCCTGCATGATTTTGAACCATGATGGCATAGTGTGTTACTAATGGTTCTCTTTGAGACTGTGGTCCCAGCTCTCTTCAGGTCATTGATCAAGTCCTCCTGTATAGTTCGGGGCTGACTCCTGATCTTTCTCAGAATCATCCTTACTGCATGAAGTGAGATCTTGCATGGAGCCCCAGACAGTCATCTTGTGTTTCTTCCAGTTTCTAATAATTGTGCCAACAGTTGTTGCCTTCTCACCAAGCTGCTTGCCTATTGTCCTGTAGCCCATCCCAGCCTTGTGCAGGTTTAAAATTTTGTCCCTGTTGTTCTAAGAAAGCTCTTTGGAGTGTGATTGATTGAGAGTGTGGACAGTTGCCTTTTATAGACATAAGTTCAAACAGATACAATTAATACAAGTAATTAGTGCAGAATAAGAGGGCTTCTTAAAGAACTAACAGGTCTTCTCATTCTCACTGGTTGTTTATTGACCAAATACTTATTTTCCACCACAATTTACTAATAAATTCTTTAAAAATCCTACAATGTGATTTCCTGGATTTTTTTTCTCATTTGTCTCACATAGTTGAAGTGTACCTATGATGAAAATTACAGACCTCTCTCGTCTTTCTAAGTAGTGGCTGACCAAATACTTTTTTCCCCACTGTATATCAGCACATCTGAAAACAGGTTTTTGAAAGGTTAAGTTTAGAGCAGATTTAATCTTATTTTGACACTTTAACATCATTATGACAAAAAGGGTCCCTAAAACCACAAACAAACAAAAAGTACTTGACATCCTTTTCAGTGTAATTTGTATAACACTATCAATATATACAGTTTAAGGGGAAATGTCTCAAGTCCATGGTCATTTGATTTGCCCTGGAAGAGTAATTAGATCTGAGGGGAAATGGTCCATGTCAGGAAATTGTGCCCATATCAGCATTCAAAATGTCAGATAATGTCTACATGCTTTTTGCAGAACTTGCAATTAAGGTACAAATCACTTGATTTAAGTAATTTACTGGCATTTCACGACAAATGGTCGTTGATGTGAATTTGATAGGAGCCTAATTTAAACATTAAAAAATGCATGACGGCTACTCCAAGACCAATATTACTGCCTTACATCATGTTTTTTTTACCCCAAAGTTTCCCAATCCTGCTCCTGGGTCCTTTACGAGGGTGACTTGGACATCCAACACAGGACACATCCAGCTCTAAACTTAAACCCTAACCACACAGTGATTACTGGATAAACAGCATAATTTGACAGGCTTGTGGGGTGATGTACGAGAGGGTCAGGTTGTGCCTTCCTACAGATCGCAGTGAGAACAAAGGAAAATGTACAGTGCTGTGGGTCTGCAGGAGGATTGGGAAACGCTGTCCTAGGTATACTACTAATGCCAGGTTCACACTACACGATTTTGAGTTGTCGGTCATTGTGTGGTTCACACTACATGACAGGTCTAGTCTTTCAGTTGTGGCTTTCACAATACATGACTGGTCGGCAACACTGGGTCACCAGATACACAATTTTTCAACTTGGGACATTGCAGACTAATCTGGCTGCTATCCAAAAACATATTTTGTCATGAGAACAGAACTAAACACACACAAGAACTAGGAGGCCATGTAGGAGATCAAGAAACAAACAAAATCAAGAAACAAACAATACAAGTCATTACTGCACTGATTTGCAATGAGAAAAGAAGATAAAGGAAAGAATATGGAATAGAAGATGGATAACGGCACGCGGCCAACAGGGACTGTCTGTTCTGCAGACAGAGTTGGACAGTAGAGGTTGAATCATTTTGTGCTGGCAGTATAGTTACAATTATATTACATACATACAGTCACCAGCGTGATTTCATCTGTCCATTGCATTGATCATAGATATTATCAATCTCATTATATCTCCAGTGCAGTCACAGTAATAGAGAGACAAAACATCCGCGCATGCTCAGAACTGTGGCACAAATATGAAGACATAATGCTGGCTTGAGTGCGTGATTCAAATTGTGTGTGCTGCTTTGACTATAGTATTAGCTATAGTATTGAAAGTATCGAGTATTACAGTATCGAATCGTTTGAAACGTCATAGTATCGAACAAGTATCGGACTATCGATACCTCGTGCAACTCTAGTTGGTAGTTACTGCTCTTGCGAATATCTTTCAGCAGTTTATACCACACAACTGAGCGATACCAGTAGTCTGAGATTTGCCTCAGAGCAGAGGTATTTGTCAGCAATCTACACACAAAAAAATAAATAAATAAATAAATAAATAAAATAAATAAAGTCGGCGACTGGAAAACTGGGCTAAAATTATGTAGCGTGAACTAGGCTTAAGATCACAACACACACAAACACAGGGCTATGACATACAATGCCCTCCACAATGCTTGAACAAAGACGCATTTTACCTTGATATAGCCATCTGCGCTACAGTTTACAATTTCAACACACTAACTGGACGCAATTAATGTACATATTCATTCATTCATTCATTCATTATCACACCCGCTTAATCCTTATCAGGGTCGCGGTTAGTCCCCTACCCCCTCACTGGGCGCAGGGCAGGGCATTACACTATTCAATTAAGCCCAGGACAGGGCGCCAGTCCATCGCTGGGTGAACACACACGCACGCACACACATACACATACATACATACACACACATGGACAATTTAGAGTAGCCAATTCACCTGACCTCCATGTTTTTGGACTGTGGGAGGAAACCAGAGACCCTGGAGGAAACCCACGCAGACACGGGGAGAACATGGAAACTCCGCTCAGATGTGGACTCGAACCCAAGACCTCAGCGCTGAGAGGCGAACGTGCTAACCACTAAGCCACCATGTACATATTCCAGACTTTAAATTAAGGGTATTTGTATACATTTTTGTTTACAACACTGTTTTACAGTTCCTCTGGGCACCATAATGTCTGGGAACATTGCAATGATAGGATCAGTAAAGCAGTCATGTTTAGAGCATTGTTGCATCTCTCTTGCATGCAATGACTGCTTGAAGTCCATGATTCACAGACATCACCAATTGCTGAGTATCTTCTCTTCTCTGGTGATGTTTGCTAAGCCTCTACTGCTGCTATTTTCAGTTCTGACCTGTTTCATGGCTTTGTTCTCTAAAGCATATGAAATGCATGCTCAGTTGGACTGACTGGCTTGGTCTTTCAAGACCTTTCCATTTTTTCACTTTGAAAAGTATGTGTTGCAGTATATCTGGGATGATTACCATGTTGTAAGTTGAAGTACTGGCCAGTGAGGCATTTAATAAGATGTTCATATACATCTCAGAATTCATTCTGCTACTGTCTTCAGGAAGGAAGGAAAATGTGTCTTTGTCCCAGACATTATGGAGGGCACAGTATTATGCATATGTGCACACATCCACCTGCACCCATAAACATTCTTTTCTATTCAAAATAATTACTTCGTCCCTCCAAACAATATCAGTAATTCACTGAATAGGCTAGCTTAGCACTTTTCATTAAAATGGACAGTGGGAAAGCATGCATTTCTAATTGAAGTGAGTAGTGTTTTACCTGTTCAGCTTTATAGTCTCGGTCTCTTTCCTGGAGAGCTCTCAGTCGTGCCACCTCTTTTTCTTTTTCACGCTTTATTCTTCTTTGCTCTGACTCATACTCTGCTTCTCGCTCCTGCAACAACAGGTGTCTTATCAAGGCATCAGAAGATAAACAGACCATGTTATGTGGAACCACAATTAACAAGTAAGTGTTATGGCTAAGATGTAGCTCATGTGGAACCAAGAATTGAGCAGAGATAATGCGATAGAGAAAAGGTCAAATGCATAGTTGTTTTCTTTGTTTTGCTTTATTTTAAATCAGTGTTGCTGCCAGAGATAAGTATCACTCCACATTTTATGCAGTGGTGGTTAGAATACATTACATGACAACAACACAGTCTAAGATATACTGATGATGAGCCACAACATTAAAACCACTGACAAGTGAAGGGAATACCCCTAATATTTCTACAAATATTGGATGATAGCTTTTCATGGGACAACACTAAGTCGTGTCCAAGTTTCATTCCTATAAAGCAGTCAGTATACAGCTTGTATAGCAGTATAGATTTACTGTCTTTTGAACATAACTCAACACCCAGCCATTAATGTCCAAATAACTGGCAAAAGAAGTGAGTGCACTCACAGTGAACAAGTTGTGCCCATAGTGTCAATATTTTTTGTGACCACCATTATTATCTACCACTCTCTAACCCTCTTGCGAATGGAATTCACCAGCGCTGCACAGGTTGCTTGAGCAATCCTCTTACATTCCTCCATGATGACATCAACGATCTGGTGGTTTTTAAACACCTTGCACTCCTACACGTTCCGCTTGAGGATGCCCCACAGGTGTTCAATTGGGTTTAGGTCTGGAGACCCACAGTGATGCTTGAAAGTTTGTGAACTCTTTAGAATGTTCTATATTTCTGCATAAGTATGACCTAAAACATCAGATTTTAACACTAAAAGTACATCAAGAGAAGGAAAATGATCCAATATGACATTTGTGAGAGGCAAAAGTATGTGAACCTTTGCTTTCAGTATCTGGTGACCCCCTTTTGCAGCAATAACTGCAACTAAACATCTCCAGTAACTGTTCTTTAACCATTCTTTGGCAGAACGATTTGTGTGTTTAGGGTCATTGTCTTGCTGCATGACCCACCTTCTCTTGAGATTCAGTTCATGGACAGGTGTTTTCCTTTAGAATTATTTGATATAATTCAGAATTCATTGTTTCATCAATGATGGCAAGCCGTCCTGGCCCAGATGCAGCAAAACAGGTCCAAACCATGATACTACCACCACCATGTTTCACAGATGAGATAAGGTTCTTATACTGGAATGCAGAGTTTTCCTTTCTCCAAACATAACACTTTTCATTTAAACCAAAAAGTTCTATTTTGGTCTCATCTGTCCATAAAACATTCTTTCAATAGTCTTCTGGCATGTCCATGTGATCTTTAGCAAACTGTAGATGAGCAGTAATATTCTGCCATGCACACCATTGTTGTACATTATTGATGGTGGACTCAAAATCATTAGCCAATGTGACAGAGTTTTTAAAAAAAAAAAAAATTATTATTTGGCTGCTGCCAAGATTATGGTCCAAAATAATGTCTACTAAAAGAGGTGCTTTAGTATTTAAGAAAACACACACTAAATAAAACAAATTTAATATTCACAAGCAGGCCAGGGTCATGAGTGATTGAACAAACATCGAGTAAGTGGGAAGAAGTGAATAATCCACTGAGCTTTAAAATAGTGACAACATATGAGGAACAGATCCAGTTCCGTCTGCATGTTAGTTCCAGGATGGACAGGAGTAAACGGAAATTATTAAATTGTGTTTGGCTAAATATGTCTGCTTTAACACAGCTATAATAAACCACCAGAGCGATGTGGTGTATTATAGCTGTGTTAAAGTATGCATATTTAGCAGAGAGGGAGTCTCATTTCTGTTGAGTTGTTCACTCGTAGTATAGCAAGCTGCTGCAGAATAAAGCAGAAGGGATGCAGAAACCAAGTTAAATTTGAAGTGAGCTTCACAAATAAACACCAACGTGCAGACAGCAGTCACAGGGGTAGCTGAAAGAAGGGTTGCTGAACTCATAACACAAACACATTTCCAGTAAAATCTACCACGTTTGCATACAAATCACACTGCTACTTTTCACACTGCCAGTTATTTGGACATTAATGGCTGGGTGTTGAGTTATGTTCAAAAGACAGTAGGCAGGCTACTTTGCCATGTTTCACTCTGTAGTTTCGAGTAGAAATCAGCCTTACAATACAGGTAGTTTGCCTGTGTATCATCCCCAATTCATGACTTCAACCATTGGAGCCCTTGGACTCAGCAGGGAGGCTACTGTGAGAGTAACTGCCTGTCAGTGCTTTGGGATGGTGAAGGGGCTCATGGAACACCCGCAGCTTGCTGGGGACAGTAACAGCAGAACGATTGGTACTTTCACGTGAAGTCTCCATAAGTTTACAATAACATCGGGTAAAGTTGCTAGATTTGTCGCCAGTCACATTTTTTGATAAAAACAAAAACAAACAAAAAGTCACTAGTGGGGTCTGAAAATGGACAAAATCGCTAAACTGACAACAGTGAAATACGACAGTAGGTACCCACTACGCTGGCAGTTTAATTTGTAATGTCAGCTGCAACCCATGAATACCCAGCAAGCTTGTGTAAGGCTGCTATCAGGTTCATGCGACAGGAGCAGTACTGCAAACTTTGTTGGACATAGATGGAGAAATCCAGCTGCGATTCTTGCATAGATAAAGTAAAGGAAGATAATCCACAAAAACTCAGAAGGAGAGAGCAACTGCCACAATGCAGCAGAAGATCACAGATGTACTTTTTACACTCCAGCAGTTAAAGTTGAAAAGAGTAAAGAGTAAACTGATAAAAACAAAAAATAAACATCACAAGGCATAAAACACATAAAACTAACAGCCAAATGCAGCCAAATGAACAACCAATGCAGCACTCTTGCAACTTAAAAGCAGATAAACATGAGGATCTGAGCAACTTTAACATCAAATGGTGACAGCAAGCCAATGGGGTTAGAGCATCTCCAAAATCTGTGATCAGTATCTACCAATAACCTAAGACAGGTGTTACAACAACAAAAAATAAGAACAGTGCTGCATTTGGGGTTGTAAAGTCACAAATTCATTCTTCATGGCAACAATACACCCTAATAGCAGTGGCCTCTTTCAGCTGGATAATGTGCCATGCTACACTGCAAAAAGGTTCAGGAGTCATTTGAGGAACGAGGTATTGTTTGAGGAACCTGGCTTCCCCATACCTAAATGCAATCAAGCATCTGGGGGCATGTGCTGGACAAAGATTTCAAATTCGCAGTGACTACCTCTCAACTTACAAGACTTTAAAGATCTGTTGCTAATATCTTGGTGCCAGGTACCAAAAACACCTTCAGAGGTCTTGGGAAGTCCTTAATATGTTAGAGCCATTTTGTCGTCACAAGGTTGATCTACACAATATTACGTGGGTGGTTTTAATGTTATGGCTAATCATAATCAGATAAGAGGGAGCCTGATCTGTCATCACCTTATAGGCGATCGTGCAGGCTTTTTGAACACATAGGGAATCATCAAAATATGTTTTAGATTTTAGACTTTTCATAGTAGGCACACAACTGATGTCTCAAACACATTAAGAGGGAAAAAATGCAAGTCATTAACTCTTGACAAGGCAGTGTTAACTGAAAGCCATTCCAGGTGACATACACACACATACACAAACACATATTGTTGGGAGGACACCTATAACTCAGTTTTATGATCACTGAAACTGATGCACCCAAATTAAATATACTTGGTGTTAGATGCTCTGGTGTTAGTCTATAAATACAGATGAGATTTAGGGTAATGAGTTTTTAAAAAACTCAATTCTTCATTTCTCCATACATTTCATGCAACTATGTTTATTTTGTGAAGTAAATCTTGACATCGACTTTGTTGACATCAGAGGTTATTGTAAACTACTGATTATAGACAGGTTTATTTCAGCTTTAATTCACTACCTCAGATATAAAGTTTACATACATCAAGTTGACGGTCACTTTAAACAGTTTCAGGGACACCAAATAAAGTAATAACTTTTAGAAGCTTCTAATAAGCCAACAGCATTACGAGTTATTGCATCTATATTTATATCTATATTTAAGGGCCTTTTCTAGACAATCATATGTGACCCCGCCAGGGAAAACCAGGTCAAAGTCATTCTTTTTTTTCAAAATGTGTTTTTTTCAAAACAACTTTTTTGTGAATTTTAGTTTTTGATCAAAATATGTACTCTGATAGAAATCTGAGACTGTTGTCTTTCATTTACAGCAATAATACAGAGTGGCTAAGTTTTGTCACTAATGTGAGTGACACGATATTGACACGATATCTCAATAAGTTGCCCAGTGACTTTGGCCTGGTTTTCCCTGGCGGGGTCACATATGTGGAAAAAAATAAATAATTAATCCATCCCAATCCATCATGCTTTGTATAGGGACTGGATAGCTCAACAAGAGACACAGACGAATGACATTGTCCAAAGACATGTGGATTGGTTAAAAAACTCCCATGCACCCTCTAGGATCCTAGCAAGGATAAAGAGCTGGCCTAGTGTTCAACAACCAAGATGGAAACCACACTGCTCCTCCTCAATCTGAGATTCAATGATCAGTGGGACTCTCTTCTCTAGTACCCCTGAATAGGCTTTACCGGGGAGGCTGAGAAGTGTGATTCCCCTATAGTTGGAACATGCCCTCTGGTCCTCCTTCTTAAAAATAATTGACAATTAATAATAAAATAATAAAATTAAAACAATAATAATAATAATAATAATAATAATTAATCATTATCACTAATTAATAGTTTACTTAAAACATGAAACGTATGGTGATATGGAGTTAGAAAGTCCATGTAAACTTTTGGCCTCAACAAGTAATTTTAGCTCAAATTAAATAAACAAAGGATCTTTGAGTGATGAACAGTAAAGCCTATTTCAGGATTTCAAGGCATCTAAGCAGGCAATCTGTATGCTGTCTAGTCATGACTCATTTAACAATGATTTCACTCTACAAGTATATCAAATAAAAGGCAACATCAGTACATTCCTACTGCAGTGAGGTCATCTCTGTTCAAACAAGTGTAGGCTTTATGTCTGAAATCAGCACTCTGAATTTGTTGACACAAATTTAGATGTAATCAGTTGGTCTAGGATGTGAGGAAATGTCCAAATCTTTTAATCTCCCATTAAAAGGGTTTTAGGATGATGTTCTCGGAGGAAGTATTGCCTTAGAGTCAGCAACATGAAGAAATTATTTTTTTTTTTAATTTAAATGGAGAAAGAAAAAGAAGTTAATGTGATGAGATTTGGTCTACACATCATGAAAGTTATATACAATGTAAAGGGTAGCTGGTGTTCATGGTACGCTAAAAATTAATGAATTAATTAATTCATTAAAATTACAATGACAAAAAATAGAGATAAATGTATTGCTTAGAATCAACTCATTTACACAAGATGTTGATTAATTTCATATTTAGGTGTATTTTACGTAGCAGCATAGAGGGGTACTTATTGCTTTGTCACTGTACAAAGACTTGTTTTGCACAAACCAACCAGCAACTTCATTAAAACATGTATCTTCACTTAGTGTCTATTTTATCAGCTCCACTGACCATACAGGTACACTTTGTAGTTCTACAATTACAGACTGTAGTCCACCTGTTTCTCTCTATACTCTCATTCACATTATTCTTCAATTATCCAAACCCCCACAGGACCCACAAAGAGTATGAATGAATGAATGAATGTTACACTTATATAGTGCCTTTCACAAACCCATCTACGCTAGTAGGTGTTATTTGCCTGGTGAATCATTCTCAGCAATACAAAGACACTGATGTGGGGGTGACCAGTTAGTTTGTGCTGTGGTGGTATGAGAGGGTCATACAGCAGAGCTGCTAGAATTTTTTTGTGCTGTATCCACTCATTGTCCTCTCTATTTGACACACCTACCCTTAGAGCTGGGCGATATGGCCAAAACTTTTATCACAATACATTTTTCTATACTGATCAATCTTGATAATTATCACAATACAAAATTTTCTAACACTGTCATAGTTTTTAAAATAACATCTTTCTAAAAACATCAGACTAAATAAATTAAATGTTTCTGTTTAAAATATGAAAATGTTTATTGCCAGAACATAATATACAGGAACAAAGAACGCAAATTACTCAAATACACAGATAAAGATTTCACTGGAACTAAACTTAGTAAATTTACATTTTGATTCCCGTGCCCAGAAGAGGTACAACTTCTAACGTGAAAATGTCTAACCATTTTTAAAAAATAGGAGTACTCGTGTCCTGCAAACAAGTAGAAAATTTAACAATGAATAAAATAAATTATTAACAAGATAAAAAACACATTCTACTAAACCTTTCTACTAAACCTTTAGAACTGTTAATGTACTGCAATTAACATATTAGCAAGCCTTTGATCTCTGACGTCCTGTTGTAATTATGCAGCGAGCAGAAACTTCAGACTCAAGCAGAAAAGTGAGGCCAGCAGAGACAGACATGCATGCACAGCAGCGAGAAACGAGCAGTGACTCCTGAGCAGCTCTGTAAAGACGCTAATATCATCTCTCAGCTCGAGGTGTCGTTTGCTCATTTCTCTTGTTTCTCCGTTCACCTCACCTCATGTTCAAGACAGGGATCTCAATCGATAGACCCTTCTTTGGAACAGTCATCGACAGCAGATGACTCACCTTTGTCTTTGTTTTTATTGTCAGGGTTTTCTCTACTGGCCATCTTCCCATAACTTTGCTACTGTTTAAATGTGATCGTACAACAGAGCATGCAGTTCAGTGTGCAGTCTGATGGTGTGCTGCGTGATTAAGATGTAACCAATGGCGGTGCTGGGGAGGAGGATCTGTCTAGCGAACAGCAGTATCACACTTCAGAACTCCCTGTCAAGTTGCTTAGACATGAAATGGAAACAAACGTTAATGCTTATCGAATTCTATTGTCCTGGCTTATCATCGTCATCAAGGGAAAAATGATTGTGAAATAAATCAAGATCGTTTTTATTGCCCAGCTCTACGTACCCTGTTCCACCCTGCCTGCACATATAGTGTCAGAGACAGTAACTTAACTGTTGTTGCACAGTTTGTGTTGATCATTCTCTAGTCCTTTATCAATGGTCACAGGATGCTATTCACTAAATATTTTTGGTTCATGGATTATTCTCAGTCCAGCAGTGACACTGAAGTGTTTAAAAACTCCAGCAGCTCTGCTGTCTGATCGACTTGTACCAGCACAGCACCATAACATTGTTGTAACTGAAGGCTGAAAATGATCCATCACCTAAATAATATCTGTTCTGTGCTGGTCCTGAATATTAAACAACAGTGTGAGAGGGGGATTCAAAGTATACAGAGAAACAGATGGACTACGGTCTGTAATTGTAGAACTAGAGGGCATCTATTTGGTCAGGGGAGCTGATAAAATGGACAGTGAATGTAGATACAAGCAGGTGGTTTTAATTAAGTGGCTGGTCATGTCTAATCTTTTGAATTGCTGGGAAGGAAACAGTTACAATCAGAAAGACCAATTACAAATGACCAAATAGCAGTAACAAAAAAGATTTACAAGATGGAAAGAATAACTTTCTGATTCTCTTTAACTTTCTTAATTATACAATATTGTGTAGGTAAGAAGTAAATGACTGAATGAATTAAATGGAATAAAGCGTTACACTTATATAATGCCTTTCTAGTACCGAAGGATACTTTACAAGAGTCAAGTGACAAAAACCCAATACCAAGCCAAATAACCATTACCTACTGGCGAGACTTCAGGAAAAAACTCTTACTCACCAGTTTATTGTGCATATACTCCAGAGCACGGAGGTCTGCAAGCCTCTCCTCTTCCTTCCTCTGTTCCTTTGCAAGAAGATTCTCCTCATTGATCTTCTGAATCTCTAGAAGTAGTCGTCTCTGCTCTGCTTTTTTTCTCTCCATAGACTAGGACCACACACACATAAAGCTTCAATGCTCTAATTTGATGGAAATGTAAATAATTTCAAACAATCTCTGTGAATGCACAATAAATATTCTGCATGCAACTCTCAGCAGGCAAGTCATATCACCATGTAAAATCAGTGGAACTGCAAATTACTGTCCTGACTGTAACTGTCCTGAATTTACTCCAATTGTAGACAATTGATTAACCATGGACTGTAACCATGTGTCTGCAACACATCTTATGAAATTTGCTTGCATTGAGGCATGGTTCACAGTCTTGGTTGGGAAGAACAGGCTGGTTTTTGTCATTTTTGTACTTTTAATGCAAAAGCACCTGTGAAAGCCACACTTATTCTTAATGACTCAGGTATTCCCAGGGGCCATTTGCAGCCTGTTGCCATTTTTGGACCGGCCTGCGAGGTATTTTAGAAATAAAATGAAAGTTGGTCTGCTATTAAGAAGGATGTAAAAA